>OV725077.1:30433527-30703527 GCA_928085145.1 Nezara viridula | reverse complement strand
CTGGGCACTCCTCTCCCCCACGCCTATTCCAAGACCTATTAACCTTATACATCTTGACATCACATTCGCTGATTGTCTGACAGGTGTGAGTTGAAAAATTAAGTTAATAAATAGATAACTTTTATCTATTTTTGAATCCATTTATGGGTTCTTTACAGCTGACTAAATTAAAAACGAATCGACTTCTCTCAGTAAAATTATTTTATATTTTTTTTTTAAGTCTCCATATGTAAGGAGAAGACTTAAGCAGATATCAGAGGTTCAGACGTTGTGTTGGATTGACATGGAATGACCTACTACTTATTAAGGTTTCAAAAGGGGATTGAAAAAATAAATGTACTATAAATTCATTTATATTTACCACTACGTTAATACTAGCTTACAACTACGTAAATAAGAAAATTCACTGATACAATCTAATATGAATTGACGATGACTTGTAGAGAAACTTTTCATATGTTAAAAAATAGTTTAAATGCATATATAATAATTTAAATAATTACCAATGCATGTCATAGCTCTTTTTAAAGCCTCAAAAATCTATGTAAAGGGAGTAAAAATATTTGTTTTATGTGTGTTTTGATTTAGAACCTTTTGAGAAATGAGTTGAATTGTATGATAAATTACTTAATGGCGCTGTAAACTGCCAGCTCTGAGATTAAGGGCTTTGAAAGAAAAATTAGACAGATAGAAATCAACGAATGGAGAAATGAAGAAAAAAAAATAAAGCAACTTTAAAGTAAATGATTGAAGAAAGTGGCATTAAGTATTTTTTTTTGATAATCCTCGTTAGAAACTACATGAAACAGTTCTTGTCCAAACAGTCCAAATAGATGATGATCAACTTGTTGTAGCCAGGAACTGTTTTATATCAGGACATAAAAAGAATACATTTTAATAACAAGTTAGATGTAATATTTGAGCAGCCTCCAGAGTGGAATGCAGAGAGTAAGAAGTATATCTCAACATCTATCGTCGTTCATTACGAAGACGCTGATGAAAAAATAGTTAAGGTAAGGATTCTAAACAGGTCATGTCACGAAAGAGGGAAATTTCAGGTTTGATGCGGACCTTACACTTTCATTTATTGTATATGCCAAGGAGACTGAAACATATAAGCAATTTCTGACCCGTTATAAATAATAGATTTTTTTATGTTACATACAAATTTAGTAATATTTGAAATAATGCATCTATCTTCAATAGTATAAAAAAAAAATAATAAGGAAATTTAATTATTCTTTAGAGATTTGTGCCGTTAGATTAGAAACACGATATGGCTTACTTGGAACAAAGGGCAATGAATTAAAAATAAATACATTCAACTGTAACTCAAATATTTAGGTAACCTTAGTATATTTGTACTTAATTCGTGGTAATTAGTTTGAGTATAAGTTAGCTTTAAATCGTTGTGTCACATTATCAAAAATCCTTACTTAAAATCGTAGATACAATCTAGAAGGGCTAAATTGTTGGAGTAAAAGTGAAATAGTGACAACCTCAACATTTAACCAATCATTTATCTATTGTATTTTTTATTAATCCCCAATTTTATTTATTGACTGACACTTTCTTTTTTTTTTTTTTTTTTTTTTTTTGTTTTGTCTTCAATTCTTCATCCGCACCTGTCATGGTAGTGGCAATTAGCAGATTTGTTCTTAGGTATGAAATGGCATGATAGGCATGACGGAGAATTTAGCCCAGCAGCACCTCTTCCCTGTTCTGTTTACATCCTAAAATGAGGAAAGGAGGTCTCTAATCCAGCTCCTTTTCAGTCGCCTCCTGATGAGCATTTCAGCCGTGGCCATGTCGTTCATAAGTCCATTGTGATGTCCGTGTAGTTTAAGATGAAATCGGGAGTAGAGAGTACGTATGTGCTGGTCAATGGTTGGTTGTCTTAGGTCGGTATGTAAAGTCTTGTTGTTGGCAGATCAGGGAACTGCAGTTATTAGTCTTAAAATTTTAGATTGAAAAGATTTTAGTTTTTGTGAGTCTTTTTTGCTGAACCATAAATCTGTGAGGCGTATATCCAAATGGGTTTGAGTAGGTAAGTGTATGTATTTAGTTTTTGTCTAATTTTCAATTTTGATTTAGAAAACAGTGAGTATAGTATTTTCAGTCGCTTGTTCAAAGTCTTTCTTTTCATTTTGACGTGTGAGCCCCAGGTCATCCTTCTGTCAAATATTAGTCCGAGGTACCGTATAGTGTCCGTCTGAGGAATTGGATTGTTGCTGATATAAACTGGTGGCCATGTTTCTCGTCGAAGCGTAAATGTTATGTGTTGTGATTTGCTATGATTTAATCTAATTTTCCAGAGTGAATACCAATTTTGTAAATTTAGTAAGTGATTTTGTAAATTTAAGAATAAAGTAAAATAGTTTAGTAAGTATAGATGAATCAAACGCATTATTTTTTAAGCAAATTTATTCTTTCCTAATTAATAATTCATGTTAACTTTTCAAAGCCGTATATAATTTTCAGAACCTCAAATAAGATCATTTTTAACAATCCTTATTTTAAAAATATAATTATTTACGAGAAATAAATTGATTATTACTAAAGCTCAACTTGCTGCAGGGAGTCAAATGATTATTGATATCTGTTTTGGTTGCAGGTATTTGTGAAATGGAATTCACTAAATTTTGTATTTCCTTGCATGGGAAAAGAAAGAATGAGTTTTAAAATGTTTAAGCTATGTTTGATCCACCATTACGTCGCCATTTTAAGTCATCTGTACGATTAATAATGATGATCATTATATTAGTCCAACCTGTTAGTTGTTCAATCCTTAATTGAAATATAGCCTCAGATAATCTATCATAGAGATTATCCAATTTATATTTATAGCCTAAACCTTTTATTATGAATCTAATTTCACCTTAAACTGAAATATATAGAAGTACGAGTTTTTTTATTTCAGGCTTGTGGGGTTTGTTTGATGTAATTACAAATTAGTTTTGTTAAATTGGGGAGAGTAAGACTTCGAGAGTAACTCTCCCGAAAATAGAAAAATTTATCAATTTTTTTTTAATATCTTATTAATATTTAAGAAGGAAAATATTTAAACCGTTACGAAACTTTCTCGACGATGATAATAATTTATTAATTAAACTAATGATAAGGATTCAATATAATATTTTAACAAGAAAGGTGAATCATAAGCACAATGCGTTTCTATCAAATAATTTGTTAAAAATGATAAAATTTGAAATGCCTTTAAAAAAGAGAATTCAAAAGATACTCCATTAAGTCTAATTAATGATTATTCAAATAAATTGTTAAAAAAGTTGATGGTGCTCGGTACTCACAACTTACACTTACCGTATGTACCGGCCCCGTTCCTGAGAATTTTCTTAGATAAAAAAAAATTAGGTTTCAATAAGGTTAAGCAATGCACGAAGTATTGGACGAATGTTAATACTTTGATAAAAACTGTCTGTACCGCGGCATACCACTTCACTTTAAGTAGTTGTACAGAATCTTTATTTCTTATTAGTGTGTTAATATTTTTTTTTATTATTTTAATTGAATTTACAACTGTATTACATAGAAAATACAATAAGTAAATGAGAAATTTATAAATGGCATGTACAACATGAAGAGAAACTACCCATTGGTAGAACTCAAACTAAAGTTCTATATTATAAGATCCCGAGGCCATCTTCTTTTCAGACGCCTCGGAGGGTTATCAGGGATCGAGGAGGAAGCAAGCTTTGAAACAAGAGGATTCGGATGGTTCTGCAGTTTGTTATGGAAGGAAAGGTATCTGGATTGGGCCAAATCGGAAACATATGGAACATTAAGGTCTTTATGGATGATTTTATTTGTGAAAAAGTAAGGAGCGTTGAGGATTTTACGAAGGATTTTGGATTGGATACGAGATGAATTCGATGGTTTAGTGGAGCCCCAAAGCTCAATTCCGTAAGTCCAAATAGGTCTTATTATTGTCATATATACGAGTCGTTGTGATTGAATGTGAATCGTTGTGATCGATAAGTGATTGAAAGCTTAGATCGTTTGTCTAGTAAGTGCTGCAGTAGTCGAAAACGTCGGGCGGTTTCTAGTCGTTTCAGTCTGTTATGGGGGTTCCAAGTGAGTAGTTTGTCAAGGTGGAGTCCTAAGTAGCGGATTTGCTCAACAGGAATAAGTGAAGTATTATTGAAGGATACTGTAGGACAAGAGGTCATAGGTTTACGACGGAGGGTAAAGGTGATTTGATGAGATTTGTTGGAATTTATTTTTATTCTCCAATTTTTACACCATTCATCAAGGCTTGTGATATGCGATTGAAGAGTTTGGGATGTAATTAAAGGATCGTTATTAACTGATAGGATACACGTGTCATCGGCATAGGTGGTGATGACAGTGTTGGAAGTATGTTAATATATTCGTGTAAATTAGTATGGATTCGTTAATAAATAGATCTTATCTGTTGGTAAAATGTTGACAAGTGAGTCAGTATGCAGAGCTTTGTTAGTCACGTACCAAGGTGTTTGAGTTATGAATCATGTTTATATGCTTTCACAATTTATTTGTTTGGAACGTTTTAAGTATATTTTCGTAAGTGGGTCTCTACCGTGTATCTGTGAGGAGTATGTACCATGTAGGTTTAATTAAGTATATCTATAGATAACTTAGAATATTTAAAGAAACAAGTTGTTGGTGTATACAAGCTAAGAGCAGGCGAACATACCTGTTGGTTCGAAAACTAACCTCCCCTATTGGGACAAGCAACTACCCACGTTTCAATTCGCTAATTTCTGCAATAATGAATGGCGAGGATGTTTATATATATATTTTTACTCCTTGTAACGTTTTCCTGTTCTGTTCAATTTGGCAGTAGAACATGCCATTAGGGAGGTAATGCGTACCGAAGAAAGGTTGGATCTGGGCGGGTTAACACCCGTGTTTGGCTATTCGGATGATCTGGATCTGTTAAGCTGAAACCATAAAACTAAATACGACAACATTAATAAAATCTGGTACAGAACTAGAACTCGAAATAAACACGGATAAGATAAAATATATGGTTAGCTGAAAAACGGGTTTGAACGGGTAGAGAAGTTTAGGTATCTAAGGTCTACGATAACTAGAAAAAACGAAATTGGAGAGGATATTAAGGTTAGGCTGAAGGCGGGAAATGCTTGTTATTTTTCTGTGACAAAATTACTTAGCTCGCGCATCTTGTCCCGGAATTTAAAGACTTGAATCTATAAAACCATTATTTTACCTACAGTCCTTTTATGGATGCGAAACGTGGCCGCTTAAATTTAGGAGTGAGCAACGTCTTAAGGTTTTTGAAAATAAAGTATTGCGTAGAATATTTTCTATATCGAATATTCTATATCGAATAACATCCTTTTCGTTTCCGTTTTTGATCCCTTCTTTATTGAATTTTAAGTAAAAATAACTGTTTCGATAACAAATAGTTCTGAATTTTGTCGAGCATTATTCAAACTTGAAATATAGATTATTTTTCAATTCATAAATATTGCTATATATAAGTGTATTTTATTATGTATAAGTAAATTATTACTCGTATATTATTACGATCTACATTCTACATTAATTACTTAAAGTGATCATTTTCCGTCGAAAATTTTAAACTATTAGTTTATTAAATCAAAGAGACAAATATGATTTTTTTCTTATATTAAATAGTTAAATGTCAAATAGAATCCATAAAGAAAATGTCATGTCATTTCCATTATGATGAGTGAGACAAAAAACGAACTGCAAAGACCCAAGTGCCGAACGAGACATCAAAACAAAATCGATGGTTGTTATTCTTTTGAGAAAGTTATTTTGTGATGGTAATAATATATAGAGATCATGAATGAAAAAAGATGGAAGATATAAGTATGACATGTATAGATGAAGAAGTTGGAAGCGTTCTCTCTTTGCAGTCAAATATATGTTAACCCCTACAGTCAGCATTTTTCGCCTGACTGTGTATGAATCCATATACACTTAGCGATAATTAAATATCGTCATTCATAGTTAGATGTAACTCATAGAGTAGTTTATCATTAGCAATGATTCAATTCATTTTTTTCAATGTAAATATAATCTCAGCGCGTAGAAAATCTTTAGCGTTCATCCAGTGGAAGCTACAAGATGCTGTTGAAAAAATATAAAATTCGACGAAGGAAACTGGGTTCAAACTATCAGCTACGAAATCCAAAAGTATCAATTTTTGCAGACAACAAAAATGTCTTATAGACCCTCAAATAAAATTAGGACACTCCATTATCGAGTATGTAGAAAACTATACATACTTGGGAATGATACTTGATAAGAAGCTGACGCTGACGCTGACGTGGGTTCATCATATAAAACAGTTAAGAGAGGAATGTACAAAAAGACTAGGACTTCTGAAATGCATTGCTCATTCAAGCTGGGGAGCCGATAGAACGACACTCATCAAAATATACCATAGTGTGATTCGAAGTAAAATTGAATATGGAGCCCAAATATATGGAACAGGTCGCAAAACATTGCTAAAATACTTGATTCCATCCACAATTCAGCTCTAAGAATCTGCACAGGAGCTTTCCGAACTTCTCCAGTCGAAAGTATATATGTATATATATATATAAAGTATATATCTGGAGAACCCTCATTAGAGATGAGACGAATATATTTATCTATAAAATATGTATCCAAATTAAAATAACGTCCACAACACCCCTTGAATTCAAAACTATTTGATGAAGGATCTAGTAGGCGAGGGCTTAAGGAGATGTAGGGAAGTACATTTAAACAAATAATTGATAAAACGCTAAATAATGTGAACATGGATTTGAACTCAATTAGACCCATCCCTAACCTCAAAATACCTAACTGGAAGAACGGTAGACCGACTATAGATTTGTCAATGACAAGACATAACAAAGAATACCCACTGAAAATTCAAAACTACTTTTTTGAATTATTGAAGAAATATAAAGGTTTTAATGTGATATATACCGATGCCTAAAAAATGGAAAATATTGTTGGCTGCGTTGTATATACTAATAACAACCAGCACCAACTTCTGTTTAGCTTACCTGGAGAGAGCTCCATATTTACTAGAGAAGCTACTGTGATCATGAAGGCCCTCCATTGGATATCAAATTCCAATGACAATCAATGGGTGATAGCATCAGACTCCAAATGCGTCATAGCAGCAATAGGTAACCCATGGCCAAGCAATTCAATAATAAGGGATATATTGAATCTATGGTGGGAATTAAATGAAAGAACGGTCAGAGTGATATTTGTCTGGGTTCCTTCTCATAGTAGTATCTCAGGCAATGAAAGAGCAGAGCATGCAGCTAACTTAGCAAGGAAGGGAGAGGCACCAACCATAATTTCAATAAATTATACCACAGTAGAAGAATGGGTTGTTGGAAAATTGTTTAAATAGATGGAAAAATAGACAGTCAAAATTAATGGAAATAAAAACAGACTGCAACAAGTGGGCTAGTAGTACAAGAATATCCAGAAGAGAAGAAACAATATTATGCAGAATACGAATAGGTCACTGTCTGTTTACTCACGGATACCTTCTAAGAGGTCTGGAACCACCCACGTGTCAAAAGTGTGACAATAAACCACAGTCAGTAAAACATCGATTAGTAGAGTGCCACGAGTTCAACAACATTCGGCAAAAATTGAAACTACCAACAACAATGAAGGAAATATTAAGAGACAACAAAGATGGAGTCACCACCCTATTCCGGTACTTAATGGAGACGAAATATTACAATAGAATATAGAAAACTAGCCGCCAATGACCCTCTAGGGTAGAGTCGATTACAAATAAAAAAAAAATATTTCTGTTAAATATATTTGTATTTTAAGTCTGATTAAGTTTAGAAGATTTAACTCGCGCCCAAACGTACCTGTGTTAACTTAAAGATAGAAGAGGAAAGAAATTACTTTAAGTAACTGCTTTAAGTGTCAGATCAAAATGATTCGAAGAAATTGTCTTAAGACAACAGAATCTGGAACTGGTTGCTTCAAGGTGTGTTAAACACTTTAAACAGGTTACGAACGTATCTTGAATCAGAGATAATTCTCAAGGACATAGTAATAGTTGAGGTATAAATTTTTTTATTTTTTTATTTAATTTCTTTATTCACACCTGTATTAATGGTAATGACAACCAGTGAATGTGAGGTCGATTGGAAAAAATAATGTCATGAAAGGCATGAGGAGGATCAGTGCCCAGCGGCACCTCACTCAGCGTGATATCTACATTAGGCGAGGCCCTCATCCAGCTCCTCTTCAGAGGTAACCTACAGAGGTTACCTGGCATATTCGTAGTGGCCATGTCATTTATTATTATTATTATTCATAAGTGTATTAGAATGCCCTTGTAAGTTGTCGTGGAATCGTTTGTAATGAGTTCGTTTGTTTTCGTTAACAGTCGGCATATGGAGGTCAGTATGTATGGTTATGTTGCTAACGTACCGAGATGCTTTTGAAATTGTTCTGAATGTTTTTGCTTGAAAGATTGAAGTGAGTCTTTTTAGCAGTTCCAAATATCTGTGATGCGTAAGTCCAAATAGGTTTTAGTAATTAATTGTACATGTTCAATTTCTGTTTAAGTTTTAGTTTTGAATTTTTCGAAAGAAATGAATTCAGAATTCTTAACCTTTGATTTAGCATTTTTCGTTTCTTGATTGTTGAATTTGGTTTTTGAAATTTACATATGTTTTTTATTTAATATATTTTGAGATCAAGTAAATTAACAATATATAAGCCAAAAATGTCTGATTCATAACAACTATTAGCCGACAACAAAACTCAACAGCAACGACCAAAAATGATTACATGTAAAATGACCGACTAAGATCACATTCAAGATTTTTATGGTGACTCTAAATATGTGTGTGAACAGTTTAGACTTGTTTTGCATTATATTTAAAATATTATTAAACAGAGTCAAATAATAACTTAAAGTGGAAGAAAAAAACATAGCGAAACCCAACACTTTGTAAATTTGTATGAATTTTCATTTTTTTGAAAATAATTATAGGGACCAAATGATATTTGCCAACTATATTACGAGCTTATGTCTATAGATATGAAAATCCAATATTATTTATTAATAGAGTCAAATCAGTCATTGATAGAGTCAGTCCACAGTAAATATTTTTGTCTAGTAAACTTTAATTTTAAGTGAATTTTAAGGTTCGAAGATTTAATTGTCGATTAGATGGAACGTAGATCAATTAAAATTAGCACATATTCAGCAGGATAAATAGCTCCAGCTATAGCATTTACGTATTTAGACCAATTAGCATCTTATTTTAAAAATTATTGTTATTGATTTCGTAATGGTGCAGGTTTTATTATTAGTTTAAACGTAGAAGGGCCTTCTTATGATCAAATTCACTTAATAACTGAAATCCATTTTTTTATCGATGATATTTCTGTTATATTTGCCATATTTTTAAATGGAAATTGATTTTAGAGAGGACCTACGCAATTACTTTTCTTTAAACTGTAATTTTCTATAGACTTTTAAAATTAAGGAGAGTTATGCGGGGAATTCAGAGGGACAAGTGGTGTGCCACTTATGTCATCGCCATTTTTGTTAAAAATAAAATAAAACAAAAACGAAATTTGTTTTGAGAACCAATTGGAATCGCTGTATTGTTTATATTTGATTGTTTTGACTAAAATTTTGTCGACTGCTGAAACTGACTACTCACGCATGAGCTTTTTTTTTTACAAATGGAATTTGATCAAATCAGTTGGTCTTTGATTTTCAAATAGTATGGTTAGATTAACTCTGAACCGAAGTATAATTATTAAAATTCACATTATTAGCTTTTTTGTATTTTTCGCTTTACTTTTTCACTAACGAAGGTAAAGAAGCTTTCCATTCGTGCGAGAGGTTAAAAAAAAAATGTTCTCAGAATCGAAAATATACGCTCGCGTTTTACATTTTAGACACCAAGGATCAAATTTAGTTCGGCGTCTGTATGTAGTTAAATCGTTGTAACCGGTATATCATCTATTGCCGTTTATCCGTTTTTCAAGAAAATTTTAGGAATTTTGTTGGTCCCATATTAATTTTATTAAATCCATCCAAATTTCCCCAAAACCGTACTTATCATCCGAATCCCATAGGACAATCACTATCAAGTACCACCCATCCCTACAACCCCCCTCGTAGGTTAAAGCGGCATTGGCGACCTAGACCGTTTGTAAAGATGTATATATTGGAGTTCTAGCAATGGCCAGATTCTCCACTCAAGTCATGAGTGTCTGTGACTGTAGCGCTCCAACTCATCCTCCGCTGGTTTTAAATACCAGTGAAGTGGCTGAGGGAGAAGCGCAGGGTTATCCTAAGCCTCGCTTTTCCCTCCACAAGTGGGGGGACAAGATTGGTTCGGAGTTTCCCTCTTTACTTTAAATACATTTTATTTTACTTATATTTTTACTTTACTTGCTTATGTATTTATATATATATTTTTTTTTTCACTCTCCTTATAATATTTTATTTTGTTCTTATTTTTATGCATTATTTTGTTATTACTTTATTTATTTATATTTCTGTATATACGGTGTTAATATGCTTTCTGAACTCTGAACTGAAGTTATTAGTGTCCTTAACTGAGACAGATTATAAATTTCACAATGAAAAATCCATCTAGCACTTCCTCTTACCCTCGCGCAAACGTACTTTTTTTAGATATGCCAATATTTCAGAAACGGCTGGTTCTATTTAGATGAAAGCTGGACAAAAGGTATTGTTAAAAAAATAATTTAATATCAATTTTATTGAAATCTGTCCACTACTTTCTCACATATACGCGCAAACATGTTTTCCTTGACACGTCTGTGTCTCTAACATCGTGCATTCGATTTGGCTCAAATTTGGAGGGAAGTTAGGGATTGGTTAACAGATAATCAATTATGTATCAATTTTATCAAATTCTGTCCACTAGATTAAAAATAAAAAATAAAAATACTTCCGGCTTTAGATCAGGAAATATATTATTTGAAACGCTTATGGTTAGAAAACGGCTAGTTCGATTTGACCCAAAATGTGGAGTATAGGTAGAAATTGTCCAGTATTAATTTCATTGAATTTCCTGTAATAATTAAAATTAATAAAAATAACTGTTAACATTTTATTAGCTATGAATTGTAGAAGGCTTTGATCATGAGGAACGGAGATTAGGTTAGTACAATAGTTTTATGTGGTTATAAAATTTTATGTTTTATTCAAAAAGTTAATTCCAAACGTAACTGACATGACACCTAATGATGCTACTTGAATTTCGTGTAATTTTCAGTAAATTTAAATTAATTTTTACTCTAAGCTTGTAAAAAAAATTGTATTTGTGTCTATTTCCATTGAAGTTCAATCAGCACGTCATGGTTTCGATTTCCTCCGTAAAGATCAAAGTTGTGTGAACTTTATTAACATTTTTATATTCCAGCTTAAATTAGTTTTTTTCTCACTGAAGAAGAATATTGGCTTCGTTAGCTCCGAAAAATAAAAAATTCTTCCAACGATTTTTTTGTTCCACCCATTTTACGAGTGAAAAAAAATATTAAGTATATGTCGCAATATTAGTACAAAAGTTCGTATGTAAAAATTTTCTATTTGTGTTTAAAATTTTGTAGTCTACAACTAACATATGTATTCTGCTACAATAGAAAATAATATATTAGAGCAATATAGTATGAAATTATACTAATAAATCATAAAGAAATAATTCATTTTTATACTCTCCTGTAAAACATTCAATTTTTACATACGACCTTTTGCACTAATAGTAGCGATATACATGTTCATTATGTACTGGGATTTTTTTTTTAATCACCAATCATCAAATACCCAATTTGCAAATGTGGAACTCTTTCGCTTTTAATATTCATTGATGAACGAAACTCCTGAATATCAAACCCGCAAATGTTGAGAGATTACTATATTTCCAAAAATGGCTTCTTCCGGAGATTTTATCATCATAAGAATTTATATACATTGAAATATAGATATTGTTTAGCAAATGAAAACGGCTAGGAAGCTAACTGACCTTACTTGGCAGATGTATATTTTTTTTGTCTGTTTAAAGAATATAATTACTGAAAAAATGGCGATAAGATAAGGGTTACGCCATTTGTTCTTCTGAGTATTACACATAGTTCTCCTTGATTCAATTTCATTCCCCCTATTTTAAGAAAAGTTCAAAGAATCAGAAATACGAAGACTCTCCCTAAAAGAAATCTCTAATTAAACAGACGGGCAAATATTACAGAAATATCAAAAGGTAAGCAATGGACTTCAGTTATTTTTTTTATTTTGTCGTTGATGGTAATACATCCTAGTGGGTAACAAAACACTTTACAAAACAGCAGCAATATCATTACGAAATCTATAAAAACGAAAATTCATTCGATATTTCTTTAATTAAATGACCCATATGCATTATTCCTAAATCAATTAATCAATCAATTAATAACCAAATTAACCATCGGCAATGTTAGAATAATGCTTTCAAAAATAGAGGCCAGTAGAAGAATAACAAAATATAGCGACGAAGAAAATACAGAAGGACACAATCTTCACTAAACAGAAACTGAAGGCGGAATCAGACTAAAAACAATTTGAAATTCTCTATGCCTCATGAGTTTAAACAAAGAAAAAAACTACACTTTTCTGTTTAGAATACGCCGATATGATGTTTGTAAACGGTTTTTGCAATGGTAATGCTAATCCTGCCCGTCGTGAATATGATAGACGATTTCCGAATAGATGATTAACAAACGAGTCTATCTTTTTTTTTTTTAAACTTCATTTCTTCACCCACACCTGTCATAATCAATGACAATTAGCGGGTTTGCTGTCGGTAAGTGTACAGGTAGTGGCTTGATCGGCGTGATGGAGAGGAGTGCCCAACGCCATCCCTTCCTGTCTTGATTTTAGCATCTTTTTAAGCGAAGAAATCCCTCATCCAGCTCTTTTTGAGCCTCTTAAGTGTGTTTTCGGGTTTTTTAAATATAGCCATGCTTTGTATAAGTGTATGGCGATTGTAGTGTGTCCGTCTGTGATCGTTAACTATTGGCATTTGAAGGTATTTATGTAATGTAATGTTTGTGACGTTCCATGGAGGTGAGCAATGGACTTCCGTTATTTAGTGATTTTGATCTTGAAAGTAATCAATCCTAAGTAACAAAACACTTTTCAAAAAAGCAGCAATATCATTTTCTGATATTGAAACGAAAATTCCTCTATAAAAACGAAAATTCCTTCGATATTTCTTTAATTAAATGACCCAAATGCATTATGCCTAAGTCAATTTATAACCAAATTAACCATCGACAATGTCAGAATAATGCTTTCGAAAATAGAGGGCAGTAGAAGAATAACAAAATTTAGCGACGAAGAAAAGACAAAAGGACACAATCTTCACTAAACAGAAACTGAAGGCGGAATCAAACTAAAAATAATTTGAAATTCTCTATGCCTGATGAGTTTAAACTGAGAAAAAACTACACTTTTCTGTTTAGACTCTTTAGTAAATCTGTTTGTAGTCTCAGTAACATATTTATTAGTGTTATTAAATCATAAAAAAAAATGTGTACTGATATGAACGAACTGTCGATGATCATACAAATTATTGTCACTGGTTAAAGGTGTGTTAACATTATAATTATTTAACAAGGGTGTCTAATGTAAAGAAAATCATATTTTTTTTAAAATATCCATTGAAATTGTCTGACAATATCTACTGTATTTATTGGAAACTAGCTTAAGAGATTGTGCCTACTGTCAAGCTATCAAAAATAAATAAAAAAAACTATCTACTGAGAAGAAAATGACTAGTATTAAAATAAATGAAAACTCTAGCTGTAAATCAGGAGAGCTTCACCAAGTTTTACATAAGTACTCCTCAGCTTTGTCACCTTAAAAACCCTGATATTGAAGTTGACAGTGAAAGTATGCTGTATATATATATATGTATATATATAAACAAAAAAAAAAAACCTCATCGAGATTAGAAAACCTTATTTTTCAAAAAAACTTGGCACGTTGGTTGGATCACTTGACTCCATAACATTTAAACACATACTCCCATGCATATATTGCCCAGGAGTATGTGTTTGGATTTTATGAGATGAAGTGATCTTGTGACAGCTAATGGGTTATTTTTTGTTTTTTTTTACCTTCATTCGGGGGCATAAGGAATTTGGTTGGATTTTTGCAAATATAGCCTAAAATCAACTTTTTTCTCTTATTGGGATTTCACTCGTTTATATTAGTGTAGAAGGAGCTTACTAACGTATTTCAAAGTGCTCTTTTTTTATATGGTTTTATAGCCTCAATGTTTTTTTAAAAATTATATACAATATATTTTCACTGTCAAGTTGCGGTATTAGAGTTTTTCAGACTTTCGGTCAGATGATAAAGCTGTGCGGTATATACAATTTGTTGATGCTCTCCTGATTTACAGTTAGAGTTTTCATTTATTTTTCGAAATTTAAATTGTTCCATAGGTATAGATAGTACGTATCATTCGGGAGTAAATAGAGTTTGCAATAAGAATTTCGCCGAGGTTAAAAATTTTACTTATTGTTAAAATATTTATGTATGGATAATATTGAAATTAGAACCTACTTATATTGGAACTGTTTATTCTTATAAGATCAGACATATCGATGTATAAACTAGGCGAGTAACCTGACAGACGAACATAAGTACATTGTCGATAATTCGTTTAGACATATTTAAGAAATGATATTTTTTATTTTATAAAAAAAGAAACATTTCTATCTATCTATTTACTTATGTATGGCGTACTTAGTTGATCTGGAATTCAAGAAAATAATGAGAAAAGAAAAGATCAAACACTTTCTTCAGAGCAGAGAAGCGAATGATCTCGACGTTGGTAATTCAATTCCATCGAAGTACCTCTTACCTTCACATATACAAGTGCCCAAAATTCTTTATCTCTCTTCCCACTGACTGTCACTTGGTTTACTGACAACATGTAAACAATTGAAAACGGGCCTACCACACTGTCTTACTGTCATGACAATACTGTCAGGACAAAACATGTTACTGTTGAACGAAGTTTAATGTAAAGATGGATATTCAGTTCTTGAATATACAAAATATGTATTGTCATGGTCTAAAATAAATCTGGAATATTTCAGCATAGAGACAAAGCATTTATATTTTAACGTTTAGTTTTAAAAGACCAAAGAACAAGTTGGCTGGCGCTTGAATGGCTAAACTACATATTTTAGAAATAGTTTGGAAAATGAATCAACACGTTTTAATATTAGCTTTGGGTATATTTAGAAATTGTATTGGAGCGGGCATAGAGGTTGCGTTTACTGGACTCCTTTTTGTTTCAGCATCGTTTTAGCAGAGCCTTGCATGAATGTAAAAACAATTTTTTTTTCTGCAGAACAAAAGCCCAATACCGGATCCATAAAATTTATAACATAGGGAATCTAACAACAGGAAACGAACAAATCGATTCTCTGTTATTAAAAAACATAAGAATTATTATTATTTTTAAACTTATAGTATTATTTCTTTTTTTATTGACAAAAGCTATTTATTAACAAGGGTTTGATACAAATGAACCTTAATAATTTAATGAATGAAAATAGAACAGATCAACCTAATGGGGGAAAATATATAATTGATAATTAACTAAAAAAAAATAATATATATATATATATATATATATATATATATATATATATATATATGTCGCACTATTGGTCCCGAAAGGTCACGTCGTTCTTTATTGATAATGTTATATATAAAAAAAAAATGTATTGTATTCTTGCAAAAAAAAAAAGAAAAAGAAAATAACATAATGTCCGAGCATTGACACCTTGAAACTACTAAAAAAGTAGACTGCATTCATGTTTTGACGTCTTTAATGTTATGAAAACTCACGCCCGGGACTAGTGAGAACTCGAATTAGACTGCTAAGACGTCGTGGCATGGTTAATTTAGAGAGGAAAAGAGCACGGGAAGGGATGGAGAAGGAAGCGATATACACGAGCGTTCCAAAAAACTTAGTTCCAAAACATGGGGCCCACTTATCAACAAAAAAAGGAAAAAGGTCAAACCTCAGATTACGACTATTACACTCTCTTCCCTCAAGACGTTCAAAATTAAAACTTATTAAATTAAAAGGCCATAACGTACATCTTCCTCAGAAGGTTGAAACGGAGTCGGATGAGAGATCTCCTCACCTAACAATTAATATAAATATCATACCAGGAGGAAGTGCTGCTGGGCACTGTTCCCCTCATGCCTCTTATGTCATTTTATTTATGGGAACATCAAATCCACTAATTGTTGATATTATTTTTTGACAGATGTGAATACAGATAATAATTTAAATATGTATATATTATTAAAATATAATTTTAAAGTTATGGATGAAGTTTCCACGGTCGTTTAGACTATATGTTGCCTAATTTTCTTGACGCAATCTACTAAAATTATATATAATAAATATTTCTACAATCAAATTCCTCAAATGTTACTTTAACTTGGACTCACCTTCGACAGAAGAATCATATAGGGCCCGCATGTAAAAATGTAACGTAAGACACTTAATAACCAGTTCCAATATAAGAAGGTTCTAATTCCAATATTATCCATACATAAGCATTTTAAAAATAAGTACAATTTTTAACCTTGGCGAAATTCTTATTGCAAACTCTATTTGCCTTCAAATGATACATACTATCTATAACTATGAAATAATTTAAATTTAGAAAAATAAATGAAAATTCTAGCGGTAAACCAGAAAAGCTTCACCAAATTTTATATGCCGCTCATCTTTATCACCTGACCGAAAGTCTGAAAAACTCTAATACAGAACTTAACAGTGAAAATATACTGTCTATAATTACATACATACTAAAAAAACATCATTGAGGCTATAAAACCATATATTATTAAAAAACTTTATTTTATTTATTTATTTAGACATATAATATTCTGTCACGGGGACAATAATTATATTGATAAATAAATACATTCACACCGTATATACAAAAAAAAAAAAAATTAACAAAAGTAAAATAATAACTAAATAATAATAAATAAAAACTATGTACAATAAAAAAATAAAATAACCTAAATATAAGTATATTAAAAACATAAAAATACAGTCATACCTATATACAATATATACAATCAGGCGGGGAACCCAAATCCCTGCGCTACTCTCTCAACCGCCTCACTGGTGCTAAAGCCGGTGGAGTTTGAGCGAAGGCGCTTTAGCCACATACACTCATGTTTTGAGTGGAGAATCTGGCAATCGCAAGAACTCCAACATATATACTATAAAAGATCTCTGGGCCACTGCCGCTTCAACCTTCGAGGAGGGTTGTAGGGATGAGTGGAACTAGATAGGGATTAGGCTAGGAGATTTAGATGATTGATAAGGTTATGATGGAATTTTGATAATTTTTCAGGAATAAGGTCAAGGACAAATGGGATATTAAGGTCATGATGCAGGGTTTTGTTGGTTACATAGAACGCTGCATCAACTATTGTTCGGAGGACTTTGGATTGAAATGATTGAATGCCTTTGATATTAGAGAATTTTGCTGTCTCCCAAAGTTCAAGTCCGTAGGTTCAAATTGGTTTCAGGATTGTCTTGTAGATCAGTAATTTGTTGTCAATTGAAAGTTGAGATTTTCTGGTCAGTAGTCTGTATAATTGGTCGTATCGTCGGTTAAGTTCTTGTCTTTAAAAGGCTAATATGTGGGTTCCACGTTAGTCTTCGGTCTAAGATAAAGCCAAGATACCGGACTGTGTCTGAAAAAGGAAGCTGGATGGAATTAAAGTGGACTGTTGGACAGGATCTGTGGCGGGGTGTGAAGGTAATGTGTTTGCATTTGGATTCCTTTACTTTGATGCGCCCTTTATTACACCAGTGCTCAATCATGGAGAAAAACCATATATTAAACAAAAAATTAGCACTTTGAAATACGTTAGTAAGCTCCTTCTACACTAATATAAACTAGTAAAAATCCCAATAAGAGAAAAAAAATAGATTTTAGGCTATATTACAAAAATCCAATTATACTCCATATACCTAAATGTAGATACAAAAAACCAACTAATCCGTTAACGGTTTGCCAATCAAAATTGGCAGAACAAATCATTTACGTCATAACATCCAAACACATATTCAAGGGCAATATAAACATGGGAGTATGTGTTTGGATGTTATGGAGTGAAGTGATCCAACCAATGTGCCAAGTTTTTGTGTAAAATAAGGTTTTATAGCCTCAATGAGGTTTTTTTTTTTTTTTTTAATGCAAGATACTGTCAACTTCGCTGAGGAGTACCAATCTAAAACTTGGTAAATCTTTCCTGATTTACAGCTAGAGTTTTCATTTATTTTAATCTTAGTAATGTTCGTCTCAGTCTTTTTTATTCATAGGTCATAGGTCTTTTTTTTTCTTTATTATTTTTTTTTTGATGGCTTAACAGTAGACGAAATCTCTTAAGCTAGTTTACAATAAATACAGTACGTATTGTCAGACAATTTCAATGGATACTTTAAAAAATATATGATTTTCTTTAGTGAAGATTGTGTATTTATGTCTTTTCTTCGTCGCTATATTTTGTTATTGTTCTACTTCCCTCTATTTTCGAAAGCATTATTCTGACATTGCCGGTGGCTAATTTGGTTATAAATTGACTTAGGCATAATGTTCTTAGGTCATTTAATTGAAAATGTTTAGCATTATACAGAAATATCGAAGGGATTTCCATTGTTATAGATTTCGTAATGATATTTCTGCTATTCTGTTACCTACTACGATGTATTACTTTCAAGATCAAAATCACTAAATAACGGAAGTCCATTGCTCACCTCCATGGTACGTCACAAACATTATATTAAATGTATACCTTCAAATGCCAATAGTTAACGATCACATACGGACACACTACAAGCGAGTTCACAATAAGTTACATGGACATATTAACACTCTTATAAAAAGTATAGCTACATTTAGCATGCCCGAAAACACACTTAGGAGGCTCAAAAGGATCTGGATGAGGAATTTCCTTGCTTAAAAAGATGCTAAAATCAAGACAGGAAGGGATGGCGCTGGGTACTCTTCTCCATCACTCCGATCAAGCCACTACCTGTATTCTTACAGACAGCAGACGCGCTGATTGTCATTGCTTATGAGAGGTGTAGGTGAAGAAATGAAGTTAAAAAAAAAGATAGACTTGTTTGTTAATCTTCTATTCGGAAATCGCCTGGCATATTTACGACGGGCAGGATTTGCATTATCATTGCACAAACCGTTTACAAACTTCAAATCGGCATATTCAGCATTAGTATAAATGGAAGCCATAATGATGAGTACTCTGCGAAATCCTCTTACGAAATGATAAATGTTATTGAGGGTTTCCAATGCTAATTCCAAATAGTATTAATCCTTGTGTTGCCAATATGTTTTATACAGTTAGGGTTAAAATGCTATATTAGTATTATATCTAATCCATCTCCTAAACAAAGCGTTTGAAGACATACCTTCACTCTGAACAACATTTAATATGAATTTAATTAATAAAGTAGTTGCAACAAATAAATATGTTTTACGTAAATAATCCGTAATAAAGAAAATCTTTAGGTGTGAATATCTTAAAAAAAAAGCGTTTGAGGACATTTTTTTATTGTTTTGAGGTCCTTAGTTCTTTTCTGCAGTTTGGCCACTTAATCCTGAAACAGCCTGTTTATTTCATTTATAGTGCTATATATCTTAAGGGCTTCATTCAGAATATATTTAATAATTCCATATAAATAAATAGGAAAGAGTATAATAATTGCTAATACATGGCCGGTTATATGAGGGACCGTAGCGACCTCCCAGGGCATGCAGTCTTTTGTCAGATGCCAAAAAAATAAGGATGGCCAGTATAAAGATCGACACAAGACCCTTGAGCAATGGGTAAGAGGAGTCTGAGATAGTCAGTTGAGAGGAGACAACAGAGAGTAGACAAGGAGGCTGAGAGAGTTGAGGGAGTCAGCTTGGGGCTGGCTAGTCTGCTGTCAGCTGGGGCTAGACCGACTGGTCTAGGACAATCAATCTGGGAGCAGAACAGGCAGGAGAGGAGGAGACAGCTCAAGATACCAGCAACACCCAGAACCATGAAGAAACAACAGCTAAGTCGTAACGTTCATTTAGTATTGCCTATTTAAGCTAGAGTTGGCAATCAAAAGCAATAACAGAATCAATAGATCATTAGTAACTTCAATCAGGCCTAATCAAAATAGCATTCTCTTCTAATATGACTCTCTAATCATTATTTTACATATATGTTTTGTTTAAAGTTATAAATAAATTAATTATTATGGAATCTTGATATTTTAACGATCTCCCTTGCATACCACCATTTAGATATAGATACAAATAGTAAATTTTTAAACATGACAACTTGAGAAAAAATATCCAATGAAAATTATATTATTCAATCTAGAATACTACAGTAGGGGGTCTGTGGTATCTAACTTTTAATACACCATTCATATATTTTTAAGTAGATCGGTTCCCTTCTGTTGATAGAAATACAAATAGAAATATTAAACACATTCAATAGAGATAAATCCAGAAATCCCTTAACGCCATGGAAACAGGATGTCCAGGGACATAGCAGTAGATGACTGAAAGTAAAAGGTAAGCTACCAATTAGCTAGAATAACAAATTTCTTTTTAAACTTCATGTATTCACCTGCATCTGCCGACAAACTGTTGACAATCAGCAGATGGTCGAATGAAAATAATGGAAATGAAACTTTAGGCATGTGGAAGTATAGTACCCAGCAGTACTTGATTCAATTATAATGGTTTTTTAAAGATGGAGGTCTATCATCCAGTGCCTTTTCTGTCTCGTCCTCGTATTGATGGGTATGTCATCTGAAGCCATATCTCTTATTAGTATGTTAGTAGGTCCGTTTAAATTAGCGTTAAATCGTTGGTAAAAATTTTTATTTGTTGGAAACTATTAGAAGGAATGAATAAATGATAATTTAAGTATACCGGGATTGTACTGCACGGGGGTCTTTCTCGACGTTGAACACGCGTTTGATAGAGTCTGGCATCCGGGACTGATGTACAAAATTCGTAAACTCCTACCACATATTTCCTGATTATCCGTTCCTACCTTACTGATAGATGCATTATAGTAAATCACAAAAACTGTTATTCATCCCTTTTTTTGAAGTCTGCTGGTGTTCCTCAAGGTAGTATCCTTGGTTCTATCCTTTACACAGTTTATACAGCTAACATCCCAGCCCATCCTGACACTGTCATCACCACATATGCTGATGACACATGTATCCTATCTGTTAATAATGACCCATCAACTGCATTCCAAACTCTCCAATCACATATCACAAACCTTGAAGAATGGTGTAAAAACTGGAGAATTAAAATAAATCCCACCAAATTACCTTTAGCCTGCGTAGCGAGCCCATGATCTCCTGTCCTTTAATAATTCTCCACTTAATCCAGTTTAACAAATCCATTACCTAGGATTCCACCTGGACAAACGACTCACATAGAATCCTCATACAACACTACATATACAAGACACTAAACCATCGAATTCCTCTCGTATCCAATCCTTACAATCCAAAATCCTTCGTAAAATTCTCAACGCTCCTTACTTTTTCACAAATAAAATCATCCATAAAGAGCTTAATGTTCCATATGTTTCCGATTTGGCCCAATCCAGATACCTATCGTTCCATAACAAACTGCCAAACCATCCGAACCCTCTAGTTTCAAAGCTTGCTTCTTCCTCGATTCCTGATAACACTCCGAGGTGTCTGAAAAGAAAGTGGCCTCGTGATCTTCTTGTGTAAATTTATTATTTAAGTGCTATCAGTGAATATTTTCTCAGCAAGCGATTTCATGTAATTTTATTCCTGAGTGCACATTTAATGGTTGTATTTTTTTTTATAATACAGTTGTAAATATCAATGAATAAAAAAAAAAAAAATATACCGGTTTTCGACAATTGAGTTTCATTATAGAGGTAGTCATTATTTTTTTTTTATATTATATTAGGCAAATACTCATACTTGTATTTTTTTTAAGAGCTTGTTTTAATAACAGTTTCTAAAAATAAATAAGAAAAAAAATGACAATATTGATGATATATGCGTTGGATAATAAAGTAAATAGATAAACAATCAATCACGAGTGTTGTATTTGTTTGGGAGAGGGAATACATATTTTTGTTTGTTAGGACTGGAGCTCCTCAAATAGATCTAACGGCCTCCTATAAATAGATATTTTTAACTACCTATGAAATATGAATTTCACCCTACGCTTTAACCAAGGTGATAATTTATCATACCACTCTAATATTTCATATTTTAGATGTTGTTATAATTAAAATTTTATGAAAATATTTTTCTATATATTTTTTATAAATCGTGTTTCTCAAGGCGTAATGGTTTTAAGCCTTCCAATGCTGAACCCAAATATTTGAGTTTTTAAATTTCCAGAGAATAAGAGCTAAAAAAGAACAAAAATAAATTTTCGGATACAATTTTAAAATTTGAAATTATTAATCATATGTGGAGTATTATAAGAGAGAGCCAAGGTGATTTGTATAAATTATTTTGTAATTTTAAGGAAGCGTTTTACGATGATTATTTCTATGAATTCTCAAGCCTTATTTTGTACTTTTTTTTTTTTTGTACCCTGAATTAATTTACGCTATACATAGATAGGGTGTCTCAGTTCTTCCTTAAGGTGGCCACGTTTTTTATGGAATAAGAAAGATTTGCTCAAAAACTATTCAAGATAATTAAATTCTAAGTGCATTATCGTAAAGTAGACAAAATTTTCTTGAGGAATGTTTGCACAAATTAGTACCTCGAGAAAAATCTATTTTGAATGGATAAAATTGCTAACGAATAAATTTTGGGACAACTATTTTAATTTAATAACACTTTCTATTTGATTTTAGAAGCCCAAGTATACATTTATAAATCAATAAATGTGTACGTATTAAAACGTATTCCTTATAAGAGAATTTTTTACACGATTAAGTAAGTAGAAAATGTTCTCAATAAAAGCCTTAAAATATATTTTTTTTTCTGATTATTATTTCAGAACCTTAATTTTAATACACACATAATTATTCATATCAATGAATGACTGCATAATATAAATCCTTGTCAAAATTGATTACTGCCGTTATTGGTTATATAGCAAAATCATAATAGTAATTCAAGAAGTAGTAGCATCAACCGAAAAAAAAAATCAAAATCTTCTTTATATTGCATTCTTCGAAGTTATGGCAAGGTAGTCATTCATTGAGAAGCCAACATCGTTTCCAGGGAAACCAAACAACACAATATGTCACTCGAGCAGGTAGTTTTTAGTTGATCCCCAATTCACATTATATATAACAAGGTATATTTTCCGACAGTTTGTTTTGATCTCAACGCATGTTCACTAAATATGGATTTGGCTTTATTAAACCTCTTTAGCATCAGTCGGCATTGTTTTCAAGAAATATCGACGTCGGTAATATAATTTCAATGCGAAAATACCGCCAATATTCAATAGAGATGTCAAAACATTTATTAAATGAAAACAGAATCTCACAATTACTTCTGTGTGTGTATATGTATTTGAGGGTGAAAAAAGAAGTAATTGTGAGATTCTGTTTTCATTTAATAAATGTTTTGACATCTCTATTGAATATTGGCGTCATTTTCGCATTGAAATTATATTACCGATGTCGATATTTCGATATTTAGCATAAATAAAAATTAAGATACTGCAACTATCATAGATAGTTTTAATTCATTATTCGTCATTCATTAATGCTTAATAGCATTTCTTATATCTCACTTTATTATGAAAGATTAGATTTTTTTTTAAATAGTACTAATACATTTTGTAGACGTGTTTCTTGAAGCAGTTTTATATATATATGTGAGTGTAAAGAAGCTTCAGGTTCTAACGAATCCCCACCTTTAAGTTAATTATTCAATTCATACATGTTTTATAAAAATAACCATATGGCACGGTTTGTAATTATTTCAAATTATAAGTGTTTAGTCTTGTGTTTCATTGTACTTTATAACTATAAAAACTGGTTTTGTTTTTTAGGTAGGTAAATTTTTAAGATTTAATGTATTATTTAATCTGAAATCTTTATTAATAAAGATCGTGTTTCGTAGAAGCAAAAGCAGTCTATAGTTTATCTACTGTTAACACTAAACAAGATATAATATATATATAATCATTAATTAGGCATAAGCAAAACAGCTCCGTCCCTTTTTCTCATACGAATTTGTTTGAATTTATTTCTAAAGTATCAATTGACGAGCTTGTGTTATCAGTAAAAAAAAAAATAGAAACATTGTATATCAATAGAAATGTAAGTGGTTATTTCTTTAAAACCGATAATCTCCGAAAGTTCTTCATCGATTGCTTTGAGATTTTGACAACTTAGCAATCAAAGTCAGGAATGTTTTTAATACATTTCATTACCATTCGGTCTTTTGTTTTTAAATGGCGACCAGAAAACGTGAGTCGCTATAGATTATAGCGCTACAACGGCTGTAACTATTTTAATGATTATTGGCTAAAGGCTTCTTCTAGAAGCCCTTTAATGTATCTATACAACATGATTCTCCGAAAAGAAGCTGAAAACAAAAGGAACGATGGATTCAGGATTTTATTCGCGAATTACTCAAAGAGTACACAATTTTTGGTTCATTAAACCTATGCATATTTGAAATCTTTCTGATTTCCCTAAAAAAGAAAAGAAAAGAAAAAGCCCATCGAAATAAAAAAGAAGCATGTCCGATAATATAAATTTATTGCGTATTTTTTTGTTTACATCTTTTGTGGTTTATATTTTTAGGTGAACCCAATTATGACAAATTTATATTTGGCAGCGTAGTACTATTACAATTTTGAAATGAAACAATTTGTAGTACCAACTGAAGGAGCAAAGTGGGTATAAACATTTTTTGAAAAAAATAAGTCGAAACCAGGTTTATTTAGGAATAACTTAAAAATGCATAAATGGTACTGCACTGTTCTGTATTATAAGCACATATAAAAATATATGTACGAATATATAAGAGTAGAGAAAAGATTTCGAAAACATGCAAATTTCATAATTTTTTCTTAAAATTTTTAATAGTTATTATTGTCCAACACTAGTATATATAAATACGAATCATAAAGTTAAAGGTGATATATTTTAAGAGTTCTCGTTAAGCCTAGAATACAAACCAACGTGATTTTTACGGCCACTCTAAATAGAACATGGTGACGAATGACGGTAAAGTTGACTCATAGATTGCAGTCAGAGTCCCTTCTCACCTCTTTATTATTGCAAAGGTTGTTCTAAGTAATATCATATCACGTGACTTAGTTTTGCGTTTAGATTTGACTATAGGTTTCTAGCAAAATTACTCATTCCGAATCTTATAATTGTTACTTGGTCAAAGTGAGTTATTATTTATTAATAACTATTCACAAAGCCTAATAAATATATAAATAAGTCTTGTTTATCTTTTGCGTTTAAGAAATAAAGTTAGCAAAAGCTTGTTTGATTTTTGCAATATATACATTAGGTTTTACGAATCTTCCTGAAAACAGAAATTAAACAGCAGATTGAAATTACAATTAATGATAGTTACTAAATCCTAAAATAGAATAGACCTATTTATACTCTCACATATTAATTTTAATAACTAGGACTATCAATTAATGTATTTTGATAAAATTTAAGACATTTTATATAGGAGCTTCAGCTAAATGATGTGAACAATTATTTTTAAGGGACATTTTATGATAGAGGCACTCTATATGACTTGTGTATAAAACGGATTTACCAGTTTCGTCATTAATACTTAGGAGAAAATTTTCAAGTTATTTTCATTTTTGATTTGGGAAAAAGTGATCATAGTATTTTCAGTCGCTTGTCCAAAGTCTTTCGTTTCATTTTGACGTGTGGGGCCCAGGTCATCCTTCTGTCGAATATTAGCCTGAGGCAGCGTATAGTGTCCATTTGTGGAATTGGACTGCTACTGATATAAACTGGTGGGCATGTGTCTTTTCGAAGCGTAAATGTTATTTGTTGTGATTTATCATGATTTAATTCAATTTTCCAATATGAATACCAATTTTGTAAATTTAGTAAGTGATTTTGTAAATTTAGTGACGACAGTCTTGGGTGGTCATGGTGTTTTGTTAAAATTGTTGTATTGTCAGCGTAAGTAGCAGTCAACGTTTCGGAGGGGGTAGACATGTCATGGGTACAGACAATGTAGACTAAAGCAGCCAATATTCATCCTGGAGGAACCTCTGCTGATACTGATCGAATTGAGGAAATTTCTAAATCCTGTCGGACAGAGAAGAATCTTTCGAAAAGGAAAGACTGAAGAATGAGATAGTATGTTTGAGGCATTATAGTATTGAGTTTAAAGAGAAACCCTGGTGCCAGACTTTATCAAATGCCTGGGCAACATCCAGAAACACGCAGGTAGCATATTTTTTTGCTCTAGCGGGTGTGTAGTTGAATGAAATGTACTAAAACCGAATTGATGGCCAGGTATAAATGTTGGTCTGCCATTATGTCAACCAGTCTTTTGTATATTAATTTTTCGAAAACTTTGGAACATATCGGAAGGAAACTGATGTCTTTGTCCTTTTCGAGAATCATCTTGATATGTGAATATTTCCATTGTAATGTAAGCTATTTGTCCTCAGAATACAGTTGTATATTGTCGTATGGAACACTAGAGCTTTCCTAGGCATTTGCTGGAGCCCCTCGGCAGTTATTAAGTCATAACCTGGAGCTTTTCTTTTAGGGAGATGTCTGATTTATTGTGCGACTTGTGAAGGAGTAAACGAAATAAGTGGAGGTGTCATCTGCAATGGTATATCTAGAGTATCGCATACTAAGGTTTCATGTTCTGTATTCGTGAAGTCGGTAAATACTGATGAAAGATGGTCTGCAAATAGTTCAGATTTTTCTCTATCCGAAAAAGCCCCTGAACCGTCTTCGTTTCGCAGGAGTACTGACACCTCTCGATGTATTAACAAAGATAATAATAATAATAAAAAACACAATTAATAGAAGAAAATGACAAATGAAATTCAATATTATTATAATTCTTTTATTATATCTACAATTGTCAGAAATGCTTTTATTTTGTCAGATCTATTACTGTCATTTCCCAAGGCTATTGATATGTTTTGTGATATCCCGTTATAATTTAATTTGCGATAGGATATTGCAACGCTGGTATCTAGTCCTGTTATCTCAACGGTACATCCGTATTTTTGAACCACACAAATAAAGTCTCTGAACTAAAGATATTTGAAAGTACATTAATGTAAGTTTAATAAGTAGACTGTAATTTATTGTGGAAATCAGAAATGCCACCCTTTTTTATACACCCTCATTTATTTCCATTTGGTTCTCGGAACGTTCAGTGCTCTGCACCATATTCATATTTTCAAGCTAATTAATTACATCCACTTTGGATGTAGTTCTTTAATTTTTTTTTGTTTTTCTAATCATTGCAGATTGTGGTCATAAATAGAAGAAAAGAGAATGCAATTTGTACTTTATTTTCCTATACTCGGTTGCACTGTGAGTGTGGATGGAATTAGCATAAAAAGATGAATATGGTGCAGAGCACCGAAAGCTCCAAGAATCAAATGGAAATAAATGAGAATGTATAATTTCCAAATACATTAATATATTTAATCTATAAACGAGTAAAAATTATATTTTATAGTAAAAACGTATAGGGATTGAATTTGAATAACATTACACAATGTTATTAAACTCTTATTTTTACCTTGAAAAATTTACTAAATTTACTAGGATTTTTTCATGTCTACCATTGATAGTTTAAAATTTCTCATAGTAATTGGATCTTACACTGACAAGGGGAAGCTATAGTCAATGGGTCACCAATTTCAACCAAATTTTGTTATGCGATACTACATAGAAAAATATTGGACACATATCCCGCCATTCGTTTCAATGGGTCCAAACAGCCTCGAAAAAATATTTTATATAATTTAAAAAAAAATTGTTTACGGAGGTTAGTTTTGTATAATTTCATGTACCATATAGAGCTCTAAACCACTAATAATCATCCTGTAGATCTGTTTAGGCGCACTACAGTTATTACAATTTTTGGGGTGTTCGAAAAATATTCGAAGGGTCCAGTCTAGAGATAAATTCCGAGCAGAAAATGTTAATTTTTGATTGCTATAAAAATTCGTATTTATGATTTTTTTGAGGTATTGAAAACGAATATCCCCCATATGTACTACATCAGTTAGTCCAAATTATACCTATATTGAAGCTATCTGCCGAGTCTTATATCGATTCCGAACCGGCCTACTATCTGGAGTAATATTTTTTTAGTGAGAAATAAAGTTAAGCTAAAAATAATAGTCGCTCCTCAAAAATCCTTGAATACGAATTGTTATCACAATAATTCTTTAAAAGTTCTCATCTATAGGTGAGCACTTTTTAAATTTATTTTATCCTATCGTCAGCACAAAAAAACACTCTATGCATATTGATAACTTTGAAACAAATTTTTCATTACAGCCTTCACAGAACAATTAGTCTATTTACTATAGCGGACATGTTTATTCCTATATAACCACACCTATTTATCGCTCTACCTGAAGTAGCAGAAGGAATGCTCTAGTAACCCAAGGAGAACTCTTCAGGGAAGCGACACTTGCCAATCTGTCAATCAAGGCAACCTCAATAGCTTCATTTATATTTAATGAGCTAAAACTTTCTTATTTTTGAATCGTAGAAGAGAAATTTTTGTCTGCAAGCTCAGTTTAGTATAACCTATTTTACTTATTATTATTTTTTATTTATTATATATTTTTAATGTATCTATAATATATAAGGCTGTAACAATATGTATGTAACGTTCTATATATAACGCTGAGATTAATTGTATCGCGATGGCTCTTCCACGTGTGATAGAGTCGCCAGTTGTAAACGTGGATGTGGTATTTGGCTCATTGAGCGCCTTTATAGTCCAGTCAATGAATGCTCGAAAGAGGGGTATAAAAGAAAATGGCGGGCACACAATTTTTGATTTTGGGTTATTGTTTGGACTAGTAGGGAGGTAAACATACTAAAAATCCCAATTTCTATGTTGTGAGCCAGATGTGGGGATTTAGAGGGAGGAAGAGATCCTAGAAGGACAATGTTTTTAGGATTTTCATTACAACAGGAAAATTATTCATCACATCGACAAACACGTTTTATACAAAATTAAAGCTACAATTTGCAATATGATTCATTATATTCCTCTTTTCGAAACTTCAATTAGTTTTCGAGATATCTGTCCTCAACTATGGTTCATTTGGAAACAAAAATTATTTAACCTCATGTTTTTTACTGTATTTGACTAGCTAACTCTTGATTGCTTCGTTCTACGATTAAGTGCCTCTCTAACTCTCCATACACGTATACATAGATATTTAGATGTATAGAGAGTTAGAGCAATATAATAACGAATATTATAAAATTTAATTTAATTATAAAATTCTTCACCTAGTTTATCAAATTTGTTACTTAATTTTCCTAAGTCCGATCTTAATTCCTGTTTGAATGATGTGAATGCAGCCAAAAAGGTTGCCATGAAAGCATGTTGCTGGGCTGTTACTTGTTCCTTTGTTTGAGAATGCATAATTAATTTATACGTGGGACATTAACCTCAAAATTTCCAATAGTTACGTGTTTTTGGTCGAAGCCTAAAGATTGTTTTAACATTTTAGCGTGGTTTCTTCGCCACGCCATTTTGAAATCTCGGAATAAACATTTTTTTTTTTTAAACCTACACACTTTTATGATTTTAGCGTCATCTGCGGGACTCCATTCGCCATTTTTAAATTTCGGAATAAACAAACTTATTTATTTTTTAATAAATTAAATGACAATTAATCTTGCGTGACACAATCAACAGTTTACTTCTGTTCGGCGCCAATTGTAAATAACCTAAAGGAAGTTAATTGTAAATGATGAGTTTTGGCGGGAATAGGCGAATAGCCTTCCGCTTTTATGTCGGGGCTTCAGGTTATTTACACTCGTGAATTATTAAAACGAAACCCCGGCACTGGATTTAGACTTTTTTGAGGGTGTTTAACTGTGATTGGGAATACGGGAATCTAATACCTTTTGTGACAATAAGAATATATATATATATATATGAAATGTGGGACTTAGTTAACACTTTGAATGAATTGACTCACCTGATTTATTCTTCAATTGTGAGGCCTATAGGACAACTAAATAAAAGGACTATTCACTCCTGTCTAACAAAAAAAAAAAAATATTTTAACAACTGATAATGAATATATATAAATGAACGGTCGGCTTGATATTCTTGATCTTCAATGTAGTAAGCCTCTCTTCCCAGATGACGTCTTCTTGTGTTGGTGTCCAGGCCTCAAGTGCTTGGCGTCGTCCTTGCCATCTGTCGCTACCTGATCGGACCTTTTTTTCTTCTTTTCGATTGTTTATCGATATGAGATTTTCCAATGAGCGATTTGTCCACTGCACAATTGAGTATAATTCACAGTGCAACCTCACATTCCTATTCCTTCTATTCCAATATCACATTATATATTTCTTCTCATTCCCTCACATAATGTCGTCTAAAGGAGTAAATACAGGGGGATGTCTATTACAAACTGGATGGGTCAAGGACACATAAAGTCGTCGTGAAGGATACGTAGGTTTGAAAATTAATAAAATCAAATTTTATTTTTAAAAAAAGAAGATAATTTATATTTCAAAATAAATTATTTAAAGAGTTTATTGACATTTGAATTGATCTTATTGAGTTTTCAAGATTATTAAGATCATGTTGACGTTTTTCACGATCAGCAGGGGATTTAATAGTTCATTAGTTAATTTATTCATCAATTCAAGGTTTTAGTTAATTTTATAAAATTTTGGCATACCTACCTTATTAGTTATTTTTATATCTGAATTGTGTATAGACAATCAGGTTAGAGTTATTTTGGTGGCTGTTGCCTGGCTGGTGATGCAACCCGAAAGCCTTGCGATTTTATCCTTTACACATTTAAGAAAATTATCCGGGTATGTGTGTATTGTTATATTTACAATAGAAACTAAATTTGAATCGGGTATTGTGCTTTAAAAATATTTTCTGGAATTAACAATGCCACAATAGTGTCTTTATATTATAAATATTTAATGTAAACTTATAATATAAATATAAAAGGCTTTTTTATAAACTGATATTTTTCAAAAGAAAGTAAAAATATTCATAGCAAGGTGAAAACTGTTACTATTATTGAAAAATGACTCAATTTTTAAAAAAATAAAGAGTTCGTAAGAAATATACATTTTAGATATGTAAGTATCCACATTTTTCTCCTCAGTAAAGTTAAATTGTATTATTAACGTTTTCAATGTTGATGGTTACATTACTTCATATATAATTGAAAAGGAAATCTTTTAAATTAACTTTCAGAACTTAAAAATAAAATTTATTTTAAAATTTGGTAACAAAATATTACTTCTTTTTTTAGGTATGTTGTAATTGATGTATGTATAAGAAAGAGTTTAACAGTTTCATACAAACGAATAATTTCAATTTAAATATTAACACCTTTCTAATATTAATTGTTACATTACTTTGTCAGTATATATTAAAAAAAAAAGTTTCAAACATAATTTAAGAGATTGAAAAAAAAAATTTTTGTTTAAAAATTCCTCTTTATTTTTAAAAATTAATTCTTCCTTGTACTTTTTTTTTTGTTACTATTTTTGGATTTGTTTTGCTCTCCTTGATATCATATTTGCTGAATACAGTAGTAGATACCAAATTTATTGTATGCCGGAAATATGTGTAACTTATAAATAAATAATAGCTATAACCAAAATCTTTAGTTGAAACCACCGGTGGATCTACACGGGGAGGACAGAGGTGGAGCCTTTTGGGCTGAAATCTCTCAAAATGGTAAAATGTAACCAAGTTTAATGGAAAAATATTAAAAAGATATCTATTAAAGTATTATTGCTCGTGTAATTACATTTAATAGGACTTTAAGAATCACTTAAATACCATTTCATATACGTTTTTAGTATTTTCCTTTTTTTCTTCCAATGAAAAAAAAGCTTTCGGACTGAAGACCCTTTAAAATTAAATCCTGGATCCGCTAGTGGTTGAAACAAACCGTAAGTGTTGATGATCTATGGTTTATTTATGGTTTATGATGACATATGGTTTTAGATTTTTACAAAAAAATATAGCAATAATTCATATGATTAAATTTTATTAACTTCTAAGAAAGAAAACAATAACCTCATTTCTCGTAGATATATTCAAGGAATCGGAGACAAAACAGTAATAAATTAGTCTAAGCAGCAATAAAGTTGAATTTAGTTTCGTGTATAAACATTTTTATTTTTTGCTTCCTTACTAAAGACTGTAGGAAAGCTTTGTATTTTCTTAGAGAGGTTAAACAATTGTTGTGCCCCAAATCAAAAATTTCCAGGAGCGTATTACGTTTAAAATATCCAAGAACAGATTTGGTTCCCTATCAGTATTAAACGTAAGCAACGTTTTCGATTTAGCTTAAAGTTGACGAAAAATTGGAGTTCGTTGAATAAATGGTATCGTATAAATTTAATCGAATTCAATTTGCTAATTTGTATTTCAAATGAACAGAAGTATGATTGAACTTATATAATGATTGAAATGATTGAATTGATTGGTATAATTTTTATCAAATTGCAACCATTATTTAATAAAAGAAATTTAGCAAAGGGTATGTATACGTTTTGATACCATGAAAATTTCATGAAATCCTAAAATTAAAACTAATATACCTAACTATTAGGAACAAAATGGCTGCTCAATATCATAAGCATTTAACAAAAGGAAAGGTATGATATATTTATGTTATAATTTTATGTGGTTATAAGATTTTAGACTGAATTCAAACTTTTTTTTTTAAGCTCCTGTGACAGGCATAGCACCGTCTAGTCCGTGTTACAGACTCCTTTTTATCAAATTATTAACATTCGCCTGAAATTTCGTAAATAGCTTCATCTCATAGTAACCTAAAAATATTTTGTTTACGAAATTAAGGCGTTTTCAATTTAAAGTTCGGCAAACTTTATCTATTTAATTAGGAACTAAAAGCTTATGAATACCCATATTTTTTTCAACTTGAATTGTACAATAATATGATCATAAAGTCGAAAAAAATGTGGCCTACAAAAATATTGATCAATTTAGCTTAACGAGATTGTATATGCCAAACGCCTACTATTTTTTAAGACAATTTTTTTTCTTCAATTTTTTGATCATATTATCTTACGATTTCAGTGGAAAGCAAATGATTATTCGTCAGTTTTTAGTACCTAATTAAATAGTTAAAGTTTGCCGCTTTCCAGATTGAAAAAACTGCAATTCCGAGAATTTTCTTAAATAAAATATTTGTGGATTACGATGAGATAACGATATTTCCGAAGTTTTAGGCGGGTATTAATAATTTGAAAAAAGGGGTCTGTACCACGGATTATCCTGTTGTTAATACGGTTTGATGAAGAGTTTAAGGACTGTGAGTTTTGAAACCTCAATGGTTCAAATAGATTTTATAGAATAACTTCAACTTATTTTCCTTCTGCGAGCATTTTTCCTTTACAAGGACTTTACCTAAAACTACTTCTATTTTAGATTTTATTCGAAAACGACAAATCATAGATTATATAGGAATTATTTAATCAATGAAAATGGTGGGGAAGCTATACCGACCTTATTTAGGAAAGATTATAATCATAGCCTTCCGATTTTATTTACTAAACGTTCCGATTTCACTCACGATTTGGCACTTATTATAAACGTATGTTAGTGTAGTGAATTGCTCCACGGGTATGATGTTATCACAGCAATGGTTAATAAAGAAAATAAAATTATTCAAAAAGGCCTCAACAGTCCCATTGTAGAAGACTTGGCCCGAATAAGATTTAGCTTCCTCTTTGGGCCCCGTGATCTCCTAATGTAGTCATATCATTAGAGTGCTACCATTGGGTAGTTACTCAGCAAGTGTATTCATGTCATTATATCAATTATGTCCAAATTTACTTGATGTATTTATGTAATACAGTTGTAAATGTCATAAAGAAATTTAAAAAAAAAAAAAAAAAAAAAAAAAAAAAAAAAAAAAAAAAAAAAAAAAAAAAAAAAAAAAAAAAAAGCTTCCTCTTTTAATTCCAAACTCCTTGGTCACCCTAACCCTCTGGTTCATAACCTTTCATCCAAAACAATTCCTGACAACCCTCCATGGCGCCTGAAAAGAGGATGGCCAAGGGACCTTATAAATTAATTTATTTTTTGAACTGCCATGGATCGACCCTGGGACTGGAAGACCCTCCTGGGGCAAAACCGACAGCTATGAAGTAGGTACTCTTAATTAAATAATTAATTAATGGGAAAAACCTGGCGGTTGATCGTGATATTGGCCCGTCACCTCCCTGCACAAATGTTGGCCTTGTAACAGTACTTCCTCACATTGTGCTGAACCCATAATAACCCTTCTTGGGTTGTTAGTGGGTACATGATCTTTTTTCTTTTTCCTTCCCGTTTGTATTGACATATTGTATGAATGAATACTTATAGCCTTAATAGTTATTGCTCTTCCATGTGACCCGTTGTAGCAATACTCAATACATACACTCCTTAAAAAAATAATAAAAATAAATAAATAAATAAAAGGGTTGAAATCTGTGGAAAATGTTCAATATAGGTCTCCAATAATGGTTAAAGTGAACATGAAATACATTTGAAAATAAAATAATGTGCCAAAAACCAAATAGAATTTATACATACATACACATATATATATATTTCAATATTGTTGGTTAGAACCTCACTTTATTATTATAAAAATAATTAGTAAATAAGCATTACAGAATACAGTCACATCTTAGTTTATTATTTACTAAAAACTATAGAATTCTCACTTCAATCGTTTGCGAAGAATGCCATCGAAAACGCGGAATACTTCGACCCTTTAAGTAATCTTATTAGTCAAATGAGCCGAACATTGGTAGACGGGATTTTTTCTTAAACAAATGTCTTAGAATTGTAGGCAAATTTTGAAATGTAATGAAAATATGGGTATTTATTTACAAGAGGTTTTACACTTTGTTTTAAGATTTTCATCCCTCTGAAATACCGCAAAATGAACCTCTATGGTTCAAATTGCAAATATAAGTTGAGCAACCATTAGAGAAGTGTCTTTTGAGAGTCTTTACTTTTTTTTACCGCAACCCTACCATCTTGATAAATTAAAATTGAAAACAATTTATAAAATGTTCAAAATAAAAACATGGGAATCAAATTCTGCAGTTCGATCGATTCAGCATTAAATTTTCTGTAATTTAAGAAGATATTAATGATAAATTTTAAAGACGATTCATCTCACCCCCAAAATTTATGGAAAATATGATCTTCTCGATGGAGCTCTATTGTTCACACTTTTTTTATTGTATAGAATAGATACCGTATCTTTACTTTGCTTTAGTGCGTGGTGTTTAGTCATGATGATGGCCAGGTAGATCAAAAACATTGAATGATTAGTTACTAACTATTATTTAGGAGAAGAAGTTTTTTATGTGGTGTTCTTATAACTATTCATGAGTTAAATTAGAAATAATTACCTGATAAAATGCAATTATAATTCAAGGTTGAAAATTAAAACACGCCCATTCATAATTTTATTTCATTTAAATATTAAAGAATAAATTTACATAAAAATGTATAATATCAGTGGACAGCTGTAGATTACGTTATCAACTTTCTGTGTGCTAAAATTAAATCTAAAAGAAATCTTATCACGTTGTCTGAATATGGATTAATAAAAAAAAATATTAAAACATAACTTTTTTTTTCTTCATATCTTTATATACACCTGTATGTGTTGGTCAATAGTTGGTTGTCGTAAGTCGGTATGTAAAGTTTTGTTGTTTACGTACCAGGGAGCTGCTGTTATTATTCTTAAAACTTTGGATTGATATGGTTGTTTTCGTAAGAAATCTTCTTTGCAGTACTGAACATCTAAGGCGTATGTCCATATGGGTTTGAATAGGTAGGTGTATGCATTTGGTTTTTGTCTAATATTCAATTTCGATCAAAAAAAAAAAAAGTGAGTATAGTATTTTCAGTCGTTTGTTCAAAGTATTTCGTTTCATTTTGCCATTTGGGCCCCAAGTCATCCTTCTGTTGAATATATTAGCTCGAGATAACGTACAGTGTCCGTATGAGTTATTTTATTGTCGCCGGTGGGCATGTATTTCGTCGAAATGTAAATGTTATATGTTGTGATTTGTTATGATTTAATCTAATTTTCCAAAGTTAATATCAATGTTGTAAATTTAGTAAGTGATTTTGTAAAGTCAGTGAGGGGTGTGTTGTTTCATCAAAATTGTTGCACCATCAGGTTAAGTAGCAATCATAACTTAACATTATAACTTATCTATTTTGCAAAAAAAAAAAAATAAGGACGAAATTAATTTTTTTAAGAATAATCTTCATTTGTTTTTAGTAGTAATTAACTTTATTATTAATCAATAGGAAATACTAATTACTTTATGAAAATAGTTACTATTGAGGAGAGAGGACCTAATATGTTAATAAACAGTAAGAATAATCGGAAAGTGAAAAAAAATATTGTAAGAACAACACGATATCGAAGTAGACAGATACAGAATAAAATAAATGTGTAGATTTTTGTTTAATCCTGCTGACAATATATGATATTTTGAATTAATATATATGTGATATGTGATGAATTATGTATGTTGATATTTTAGATGAATGTGGTGAAATGAACTGAAAGCTAGTTATAATGATAAAATAAACTTGAAACCGAATTAAATGGTTTTTTTCTATATTTCAAGAAATCTAGAAATTTCTATAACAAAAATAAAAGTTGAAAAAAAATTATTTTATGCTTTTGATAGATGATTTTTATCTTTTTCAACTCCTTTTGTTATGAAAAGCATTAATGGTTGTAATTTTGAACATATCTATTTCATAGAATTAAAAATCAATTATTATTTAATCCGGCATTACAAACATTTTACTTACAAATGCCAATTTTCGTAGAGTAAAAGTCACATTTTTACAAAAAATGATTTTTAGGTTTACAAATATACATTTCTTAACATTTTCTATGAAAATAAATAAATGAGTAACGACTTTTCATTGGTTAACACCGATTTTAAATTATATTTATATGATATAATGAACCAGTATAAATGGTGAGAAAGATGTATTGACAGTTTGACAGTTTTATTTATCGTACTGTTTCATTTTATTTAATAAATACAGTTTTCGTTTCTACTCATGATTTGACAATTATTATAATGATATTCTAGTGGTTGCTTCTACGGACTATGATGTTTCTATGGCAACGATTAAAAACAAGTACCAAGCGTCATATTTTTCTAAAAAATTAATGAAAAATTTATATACGTTCCATAACTACTAGAAAAGTGTTCTTTATTCTATATTACAATAGGAAAAATAAGTTATTTTGGATGGTGTTTAACAGAAGGAAACCATTTCAAATTTAACAAATATTGGGTCAACTCTAGTCAAAACTCTTGTGGCTTTCCAGAAAAAGTGAAATAAGCATATTTTATTTTTTTCATATATCTAATTATATTCTACATTTCATCTAAACCGTGATATTTTATATTATCAATAAATTGTTAAAAATTTCAAATAAAAACGTCGCAGTCTATTTCCAATATTTTTTTTTCAACATTAACTTTTCATTGAAGAGTCTAGAAATGGTTCTTTTCTATTAAATTTGAAACATTAAATATACTCTGGATTGGTTCCTTTCTGCTTATGCAGTATTTTCATTCTAAAAAGTTTTTTTTTTTTTGTGAAAATACGAAAATTTGGAGAAATGATTTCTCGGAAAGAAAATTGATTCGACATTATTTTTATTTTATTCAGGAATCAAGGAGTTAAGGGATCATTATTCACACTTGGAAATGAAAGTATAGTTAATAATAGTGAAATGAACAATATATTATGTTTACAGTTTGTAATATGACTCATTTAGTGTTAAACGATTTCTGCAACAACCTTTCATGAAATGAGTTTAGTCTAAAAATCTAAAAGCTTCTTAGATGAATTAATTTTAAAAGTTTGACTTTGACATCAGTTTTCTCATTAATTCAAGCCGATACGATTCTTAAAAAGAAAGTACGACGCGCAATAAACACAACACACATAATTTTTTTTTTTTTTGTAATGTTGGTTTCCAAATAACTACACCAATATTTAGTGAACTAGGGCACAACAAACAATACGATACAAATATTTCAGGGAGTGTTACCGAAGGTGTAAAGATTTGTCTTGCGTGGGTATGCCTGATTTGTTTACCAATTCTCTCGACTGTTTCCTAGAAACGACTTGGATATCAAATTGGGGGCCTGGCGCTCAGATCGGAATTTTCCTCAAATGTTTTCATGTATTTATAAATTCCTCAGTGTTATTTATTTATAGATTACATTGTTTCAGAAATAACGTACTTTAGGCGTAGAAAACGTAAAAGGCTCTGTTGATATCTTTGGTTTAACCATTTCATTTATTCCTTTAATTTTACAATGTAAATAAAATAACATTATTAAAAGAAATAAAATGAAATTAAACTTTGGCAATTAAATATTGCTTCATGGCAGTTTTTTCAACAAAATAATTTTTATTAGTCAAAATTAATACAGTAAAGTGCCGCTAAATCGGGTCTGAATTATCCGAATGGATTTAAAAAATTGAATAAAATGTTGAATATTGAAATTTTACTTTCTGTTTTTGGCAATGATAACTTCCAAATATACAACAACTCATTTGTTGAATTTACATGTTAACGTTTCGGGAAATTTACTCCCATCTTCAGAACTTACAATCCCATATGTTCTATTATTTTTTGTGATGTGGGTGGCTTCAAGTAAATTACAACAGTAAATTACGAAACAGACACCAAATATTTGGGGACACATTATGCTGATATCTTAAATAAAATTAAAATATAATAAAAATGAAATGCAGCTACATAACAAACAATCATTTAACAACAATATTAAAAGAGTAAATAATCAAATCCAAATGTCAATAGTATCCCCCATAGCAGACACCCAATTATTGGTCTATAGAAATGTTGATGCTCCAGATATTATAACTATAATTTATCTACAACATAAATTTAAAACATGACAAAGGAACACATCAAACTTTAGGTAATTACAAAATTTATGTAACAACGCAACTCTAACATGTATTGTAACATGCATTATTTTTTTAATTAACTCCTTTCCAGCTATGAATCGATAAGAAAATATAGGACTGTAAGTCCTGAAGATGGGAGTAAATTTCCCGCAACGTTAACATGTAAATTCAACAAATAAATAAATTTTTGTATATTTGGAAGTTATCATTGCAAAAAACAGAGAATATCATACAGCTTCCCAGCAAAAAGAAGAATTGAAAATTTAATTTAGCGAGTGGTGAATACCAAAATAATCTAAAGAGAAGGTTTCAATATAGATCATGTGAACACTTGCGCGTTGTCAGGTAACAAAAATCATTCCAAATATTTATGTGTTTCTAAATTCCTACTGCAATCCTTCTACATATTAGCTGAGACTTGTGTTTTGTTTTAACGAATCTTGATATATCAGTGATACGTTAAATTAACTTTGGATTTTAAATACAAAGTTGTGACACTGATATAGATCGATAAGTTTGATCTACTTATACATTATGTTAATTTTGAGCTGAAAGAAATTAAATTTTTCATATATCAAATTGGAGGAAAAGAAAAAAGATTGATAATATTTTTTATATAAAATTTCAGTTATTCTGGACTTTCTGTGCCGTATCAGCGAACTCTACTGTATTTTTTCATCTAAGGTAAAAACTATGTCTGAATTAGCTTGTTTAATAATAAGTGAATAATTGATCTTACCTTAGGAGTCCAGACTGAGGTGGCGGAAGGGGTTGCACGGGACTGGCTCTTAGAACGGGACTTCCATATCTTCTTACTGACGAGGCGACTCCCTTGTTGGACCACACTCGTCGAACTTTTCGACTTCTGCATACCACCTGTAGGCACGGACCTGTCTTGTAAGCCATGTAGTAAGTTAGAGAGAAAAGATTGCCCTGAGGAGAGGAAGGATTTTGTGGTAGGAGATGTTGGGGAAACCGGTTCTTCAGCCAAACTGGACCTAGAGCTATTTACTGCCGATTCCACTTCAAGCGTGTCTATCTTCAAATCGCGGAGCGCTTCGATCCACGCTTCGTCGGTTTGAGCATTTTTATCCAACCCATCGTCCTCAGATATCGATGGCTCACCTTTCCCTTTTATATTCCTAAGATTGCGGTCGTAATTTACCCTTTTGAACCTATCGATTTTGTCGGAGTCGACACTTTTCTTACGAGCCATTCGGAGGTATCGTTTAATCGTATCACTGACCGATGGCGAAACGTCGTCATTGTCAACACTACTCCTCCTCGGGGCTCCGGCAGCTGTTGCTTTGTTTTCCTTCTCCTGCTCCACTTCTCTCATTTCTCTTAATTTTTTCACCTGCTCGGCAATCACAACCCAAGATTGGGAAGTAATGGTTTCCGTCTGTGTACCCCTAGTAGTCACTGGATCTTCTACTTCGATTATAAATGTAGGAGAGCCTGGGTTTGTCGATCCAGTGTCTTCAGTAGTCTCTTCTTCTTCTACATCCTCGTTCCCTCTCCGCCATTCTCTACTACTCGCAAGCCATCTGCTTGGTAACGTGTATGGAGTTCCTCCACCACAACGGCTAGAAAACCCGCGAGCTTTCCTCAGATCGAAATACAAACTCTCCAGTTTCTTCCTGTCCGTTAAAAGATCACTTATAACTTTATCCCTGTTAGTAGATTTACTATAATACCGCCTCAATGTGTCCAAGAGTGATGTTTCTGATCTGTCTCCCTCAAATTCAACATGCCTGGTTCTCTCTCTTCCCTCTCTCTCAATGTTAGCCAGGTGTTCTTTCAATTTTTCCACCAGCTTAACTGTATCCAAAGATCCTGGCTGAGGTTGCGACAGGTATCTTTCTAAGGTACCTAATATTCCGGAATACTCTTCTTGACTTTTGCCAAACAGGAATTCTTCCCTCATTTTTTGAATGTCAAATCGAGAAGTTGAGGGTTGCGGAGATTCTCTAGAGTGAGGCGATTTCAGATCTTCTGCTTCATCTGCCGAACTCGTTCTATCTCTGCAGCTTCCTCCTTTTTTTCGTCCACCTCTTGATCGTCCACGACGAAAACCTACTGCGCCAGGGTAGGACTGTTTCCTCCAAAGGAGGAATTTGGGCTCTTTGTTGCATACTTCCTGAAAGTAGGCTTCAATTTTGGGAATATCTTCTGGTTTGTTGTGCCCTTCAGGAATCAGTTTTCGGCCAGCATCGGCCATGTACCGCCACGTCTTCCGAGTAAGGAGCCATCGCTCCTTCTTCGGCCCTTTCTTCTTCGGGCTTCCAGGACTCGGCTTCCCCATTGAGGATGAATTCCGCCGGTACCTGCTTGGACCCGGGTCCATCGCTAATCGGCTAGGGCCCACACATCCCGCTCCGCGACCCGCGCCCCACTGCCGACTCTACGCCCCCTACCCCGGTCCGCGCTGAGTAACGTGCCAAAATTTCTGGCGGCAGCTTTGTTTTTAAATTGTACATTCCTCCTGGCGGGTCCGAGTTCTATTTTAAACTATCGCTCGGATCGCTCGCGACTTTCTGTAGGACGAAGTAAACGCTTAGGGAATCTGGAGATAGGGAGAGTTTGTGATACGTCCTAAATCCAGTCTGTGTACCGAATAGCCAACAACTAAGGATATAAATAGGAGAGGAGTTTTAGGAGAAGCGGTTCACTGCTACTGTCATACAAATTTTCAAGTTTTAATATTATGACAGCAAATATATCAATAATTAGACATCTAGCTAAAAAAAAAATGTTGAAACTAATGAAAATAACTATAATGGAAAACAAAACAAATATGGGTAGGTATAAACCTGATAGGTTAATAAATTTTATGTGATAGAAAAAAATTTACAGATTTAATAATTTTTTAAGAAATATTATAGTTAGAGTGAGCTATCTAAAATAAATTGTATTCTATATTGATTTCACAATAATTGTAGTCCCAAAATTGCTATCAAACGTGTCGATAACATTTTTAGGAAACGACAATGTTGAATTATTTTAAACAGAGTTTAATATATTATAATATGGAAATATTGATTTATCTTCTTGGTTTAACTAATAGTTAAAGCTGGAATGATAAAACTTTGAATATAGCCACTAAACTGAAGACGCTTTCTGTCAAGTCAGTTTTTTTTTGTGACTGGTCTTCTTGTTTTCAAAAATATATGAAATTGATTAACTATTCTTCATGTCAAACAACTAAATGAAATTCGAATGCGAAAGAAAGCGAAGACCTACATGTATCTGGAAAAATGAAATATTTAACTCTGGTATACAAAATATACTTCTTCAACTGAGATATTTGTGATTAGTCTCTTGAATAGGTTCTTAACTATTATTCTTTTCTGCTCTTATTATATTGAAATAATTACTTCGTGATATCAATATCAATTAAAAAAAAAAGTGTAAAACCATAATATTACATTTCAGGGATAATATTCGACCAATGATGAACTCAGAAGATTTTGACAGATTTTCGGAAAAAGATACCAGCCATCCAGGTGACCTTTGTACATTTTTAACAAACAATTCTCTTGCCAAGTTTGAATTTAATCCGGATCAAAGTGGACTTTATTGAATGAGTAATTAAATAAATATAATTAATTTATTTAATTGACTTAAATATGCTATTCATGTGTAATAAATTAAATAGTTAATTAAAAGTAAACGTATAAAATTATAAAAATAATTTTTTCTGGACAAAGTAAAAATAAATGATGAAATATTTGCTAATTATTTGTATCATTAAATAAAACTTACCACCATAAACCTCGTTTTTATACATATTAATCGTTCTCTAACATCGAAGTATATTCATATTTTATTTATTTGATTTCTTTCCAAGTTCCTGGTATTATATTCATATTAAATTGGCAAATTGTTTAACTGATCATTAGAAACAATGATAGAAATAGATTTCGATGATGAAACAGAATTTTTTGCTTAAAAGCTTTAAAATAAAACCTTTTTATTCTTAAGTTTATTATTTTTATTAAGATCCATCGAAAATGAACCAGCCTGGACTCAATCTCACTCAGGGACTCAAAACCATTTTTATTTTATTTTATCTTATTTTTTTAATTATTCATTTATTTTATTATTATTTCCAAGCATATCAGCAATCCTAATTCGTACCTCGAGATGTAACTAATTCGTTTCGGTATATCTCGAATTTTTTCCCTATTACTTAAAATTTGATTTGGAGGGGATTGATGTAAATATCCGCAGGGGTGTCAATCGTAGGGCTCTCCGCTAATACATCATCGGCGATGTTATATGCACCAAGGAGGTATCGAGGATTGGAACTGATCCGCTGCAAGGGGAGGCTCCTTTGCAACATTGGTCAATTGCCCAGTGACTGTCCAGAGTACCGGATGCCCTGTTCCAGTCTATATTTGATTATGACGCCGAACTCGCCGAATGTGCGGAGAGACTGGGTGAGAGCTCAACGACAGTCGCTGAGGGAGAATTCTTTTGAAGAAGGGGCCAGTTGCAGATGCAAGGCTTTGGAGTTAGGCATTTCAAAGAGACTCCGAAAGCTAATAAATATATATGCCTGGAACAAGTACTTTCGGGGTCAGAATGGTCTAACGCCTTAAAACGTAATATCAACGATGCATCGTTGCGTGGAGTCCTAGGAGCCAGTGGACAGTTGGGTACCTCTGTCACAAGTGAGGCAGCAAGTCTGAAATACCAGCCCATGTGCTGGGGAAATGCCCCCAACAACTTCCTCCTCATAACACGCCGGTACCATAAGGTCAAATTTGAGTTGATAAGGCTCCTTAGGGAAAGGGAATTCACATGAGGTCTATTATATTGATGATGATGGATCAACAAGATATGCGAATATAGTTTTCCTGGACCGGAAAGGCGGCACTGGTCTTAGATCCAAATGTTTGCTAGGAGAGCAACGGCCTCGATCAGGCCAATGAAGTAGAAAGAGAAAATAAAGAAATCTACGATAAATGCATCCCTTTCCTAAAAGAGAAATTTCGCGAGACTTTCGGAGAGAGAGAGTTCACAGTGAGAGGCCTCTAGTTTGGGTCTCGCGGAACAATTCCTAAAAGAACAGGGAGCTCCTTCGAGGAACTAGGTGTCGATGTCGGGGAGCTTGCAGTGTTGTCCGAGGGTATTATTCTGGACTCCTTTGCGGTCATACATCATCACATATTATTAATTAATTATGGGTTTATTATTGATATTTATTTAATTTTAAATGATTTAACTAACTATAACTTTTTGTCTATGTTCATAGGATTATGTTACTTGCTGTGTGTGCGTTCTAATTTTCTGGTTTTAATATTTTGGCCTTCCAATATCTTTTTTTTTTCTATAAATTTCAGAAATTGTCTTGTATCGATTTTACCGAAATATATATATTTTATAATTGTAACTGTGTGTATAGGTATATTATAGTATTGATATTGTTTATTCTGTGTGGTATGAAAAATAATTTGTATATATACAAATATGTGATTAAGTATAATTAAGTGCTATGCCAAAAAAAAAAAAAAAGATGATTATGCTGTAAATCGAGCAACCCTATATAGAAGGGCAGCAATGCTTTAAATAAAGTATTTATCTCTTTAATTGTCTCTACACTATTCTCCACATTTCCTTCAACTTTCGTCTATTCGAATGAGCGGTTTTCAAAATATCGGCGTGTTAAAAAAAAAATGCGTTTTCATATTCAATAGCAAAAGTATTTCCTGAAAGTAGAGGATGGAACTTCACTCCAAATTTGAACCAAATCGAATGTACTGTTTTTAAGATATAGACGTATCACGAAAAATACGTTTGGGTATATTTAAGAGAAAGCAATCGACGGAATGCAATGTTATTGACACAGCATTATGTTTTTACTAACATCTATCGTTCTTCCAACGTTGAGTAAAATCGAACGAACCGTTTTTGAAATATTGGAATAACTAAGGAAATACATTTGTACGTGCGTAAGCAGAAGGGATAAATGGAATTTGATGAAACCATTTGATATGGGACCGTCTAGACACCAATCCGCACATTCCCTGAAAATTTCATAAAAATCGGATATACGGGGTAGTTGGTAATATGTCCGTTACATCGACTACATACAGACTTTTAAATTCCCCGCCCTCACCCTCTAGGCCCGGGAAAATCCCGTATAGCCTATAAGGCGAGGTAGGGAAGAACAAAAAAAAAAAAATATAAACAAAGAGGCGCCGAACTAAATTTGATCCTTGATGTCCAAAATGTAAAATGCAAGTGGAATTTTTCAATTCTGAGCACATTTTTTTTTTACCTCCCGTACGAATACATAGCTTCCCTACCTTCGATATTGAGGAAGAAAATAACTACAAATAAACGATGTATTATAAAAAGCAAGAAATTATTGTTAAATACACGGCGAAAACAATTGAAAAGAAAAGCTTTTAAGAAACAAAATGTAAATGATACGTAAATCTTATTACATAATATAGTTAACCAACGTCTGACTGTTTTGTGAAGAAGAATTGGAATAGGAAGATTTTAAACTTATATAAGGAAGGGGTATGCAAGATTTAAAGAGGGAGGAATTTCATAAACTGGTGGGTAACCATGGAAATGAATGAGGCTAATCTGTGAGGAGAATTATTAAGGTCAGAATGTAGAAATTTTGTGGTCACGGAGAGAGGGAGATGGTTAGAGAACATGAATTGGAGCAGAACATATTCATAGGAAGGGCGATAGGTGTAGATCATTTTATAGGAATGAGATTAGGAAATATCGCCTACGAAAGAAGGTAGGTGGACCTGATATGAGAGCAGCACGATGAGGAGAGGTTTCGGTCAATGATAAAGCTTTATGTTTTCAAGAAATAAATAAAAAGTAATTGGATGGGCAGTTGGGTATAGTTAGGGACAGTGGTACTAGATACGAAAAGGTGTTAAAACCAATGCCAATAATGGGATCAGTTAAGAATTTAATGGTGAAGATCGTCAATAGAGGGCCTAAATCCTCACCGATTTTCGTGTGAAAAAAACATACTGTATCTGTTCTTGTCAGACATAAAAGATTGTATTTGGTTCTGTATCTGTCTGCAGTAAAATGGATATGACGGGCATATTGACATACTACCGTTTATTCGATTTCGGTTTATTCGATCATGAAATTTTTATAGATTGTGCGGGTTAGTCCTTAGATGATCCATTAAATTTCGTACCGTACTCCCGCTTACGCTGACACAAATGTATTTTCATAGATATGCCAATATTTCAGGATCGTTAGATTTGGCTCATAGATAAAAGAAAGGTTGATATTGGTAAAAAAAATAAATCTAGATCCATTTCATTGAGTTCTATGCACTGCTTTCTCTGAAACTGGTACAAACTTGTTTTCCTTTATAGTTCATATGTTAAAAACCGAGTTAGATTATGCCCAAAGTTGGAGGTACGTTAGGGATTGATAAACAATTGAGCAAGTAGATACCAATTTCATCAAAATACATCCTATACTTTCAAAAAATACTTCCGCTGTCGAATCTGCAAACGCATAATGTTTGACACGCACATATTCTGAAAACGCTTTATTCGATTTTATCCAAAGTTGAAGGAAATGTGGAGAATAGAGTAAAGTTTGCCTATTTCACAATTTAATTGAATTCCATTCAATAAGTAGATAGAATTAATACAAATAACTGTTAAAAATGTAATGGCTGTGAATGTGGAAGGCATTTAACACATGAGGTTACTTTAATACGATTTTTCAGTCTATTCCAAAGATAAATTTAAATTGTCTTGTGATGTCGATTTCATGTGACTTGCATGACATCTACTGTCGTTATTCAGGTTTCAAGTTATTTTCAGCTATTGGGAGGTTTGAAACATATGAGTGCGTTTTTCCTAGATTGTAATATATCATCGGTTTGTTGAAAAAAGTCACTAAGAACAATTATAGACATGTTTTTATACGTGGGCGGGGTAGCCGAATGGGCTAACGCGTGTGGACAGCACCGCCGTTGCCCGGCTACCTGATATATCAATCAAATGATATAAGATAGTCACGAGTTCGCGTCCCGGTGCCGAGGGAGTCTATTAAATCCCCGCCCACACTCCCTGGCCCGGGAAAGCCCCGTATAGCCTTAACGGCGAGGAAGGGGAGGACCCCCAAAAAAATATAAATAAAAAAAATACATGTTTTTAAGCGAGTTTTACTCGCTTTAAGACAGTTTTTGTATATTTCAACCAAATTTATTCATAGAATAAAAACAGTAAGTGCACTAAAGTGATAAAAACTCTTTTATATATCAAATATAGTTAGTTAAAACAGGTTCACAATTTTTTGTTTTTAGTGACTTAATATTTTTAATTAATAAATAACCTAGGACTCCATATGGACAAACGTCTAACTTGGAATCCTCATACCAGACTGAACGACAAGAAACAGCTCGACGTTTCCGACTACTTCAACACTTACTAGAGAAAGCTCTCTAACCTTCCAATTAATTATAAAAGACTCATTTACATGGCTATAATAAGGCCTATTTGGACTTACGGAGTAGAGCTATGGGGCTCCAACAAACCTTCAAATTCCTCTCGCACCCAATCCTTACAATCCAAAATTCTTCGTAAAATCCTCAATGCTCCTTACTTTGTTACAAATAAAATCATCCATAATGACCTTAATGTTCCTTATGTATCAGATTTGGCCCAATCCAGATATCTTCCCTTCCATAATAAACTTCATAACCATCCCAACCCTCTTGTTTCTAACCTTGCTTCCTATTCAATTCCTGATAACCCTCGGAGGCGTCTGAAAAGAAGATGGCCACGTGATCTCCTAATATAGACATATTATTAGAATGCTACCAATTGGTAGTTTCTCAACATGTGTTTCATGTCATTATATCCATGTGCGAATTTACCAGACGTATTTTTTGTAGTTGTAAATATCATATAATTAAATAAAAAAATATAAAAATTAATAAATTTTGTTATGATGAGTTTTCCCTAAACCTCAGGCGTTTAGGTTAAACTATTTTACAAAACTTTTTATTATAAGATCCGTTTGATGAAAAGTTCCTCAAGGATATGCACTAAAAAATCTTTTTCTAAAAAATTCTGTTTAAATAAGATATCGCCATGACTTTTTTATTGGAACAGTGCTATTGGCACATTTTCCTAATGGAACATTTTAAAATTTAAAAAATCACAAATACGTTTTGCCATGTTCATAGTACAGAACTTAAAAAGGACTTATTTCTTATGAACTTATTTCTAGAAATCGTTTTAGAAAAATAATTAAAACTAACCAATCCGATGCTTTAAAAACTAATTTAGTGGGTTTCTTTAAGTACTAGCTTCAATAAATTCTCTCAAAGAAGTTCTCTAGAAATATTTTATAACCATAACTTATATTTTATAACTATACTTATATTCTTGACTGAAAAGTTCTGACTTAAATGCTTTCTTTTGCTTGAATTATAATAAATATATAATAATATAACATTTAAGTTAAAATAAGAACTATTTCAAAATAATAGTTGCTATAAGTGCAAATAATGCTATTTTATAGTAATAAACTTTATTTATTGCTAAGAATACACAGAATATCAAGAACTGAGGCGTTTCTCTTATGATGTTCACTTTATAAGGTTAAACAATTATGAAATATAATCATATTTTTTTGCCATCCTAACAAAAAATATTTAAAAAAAAAAGAAATGATCTAAACTATTTATAAAACAAAAATGAAACAGTTATGAATAATATTGTTACGAGTGTTGTAAGTGTAAAAGTTGTCTAGAGGGTGCAGAGACTTATCAAAATAAATTTGGAGTGCCTACGCCTCCAGCAGAATTTATAGAATGGCTTTGGCACCTCAACACAGTAAAAATAGGGCGTTCTATTTTTAGTGGCAGCCTATAGGTAATATATGTTAGGGGTTTAAGGGTTTTTGAACCTGGAACCCGGGTTGTCACTCAAGGTTCCAACACCCTAGTTATCCACTTATGTCACAACCTAAAAATAGCCCCTTCTCCCATTCAATAAATCTAAATTCGCCACATGATGGTGTGTTTTTAATCGGTAGAGCGACCTGCGTCTATCCGCAACAAATCCCATTTATTAAGAATTAATTATTAATGAGATGGCATTTCGAGCATAGAGGATAGAATTTTTATATTAATTTTCTAAACAAATAATTCATATAATTGATGCTATAGGTACATAACCGAACTAAATACTGTTTAATTTTTTTATTTACATTTAAATAACTTTATACTAGTTGGCCCGTGGGAATTATTCGCAGACAATTTTGTTATCTAAGGGTTATTAATTGTTTTTTTTTTTGTAAATTACAATATTCCATTTGATATAAAAGACCAAAATATGTGTACAAATTGCTTTGCCAGGGCCTATTTTCAAACGCTGACTGGAAATATAATAAAGACAATAAATAAAAAATAAGGATTCAATCATGAGATTTTCTAAATTTTTGAAAACATAAAATGTAAGAACAAACAAATGCCTATAAGAAATAATAAAGTTAATATATCAGCCACAAAAAAAAGTGTAGTAGAATAGTAAATGCAGTATCTTTGAAGAGGAATAAATTATTAAGTGCAATTATTAAATGCAGAAATTATTAAGTATACAGGCCTGTATCTTTATAAATAATCATCCGATTATAAGATTTTGTTTTTATTTTATAAGTAATTTAGTAATCTTTCTAAAAAAAAAATCATTCTTTTTGAGTTATTCACAAATAAAGTTTCTTTCCCTTCATAACTTTTAACCTTCAATTCCCTTTTTCCAAAAATGGGATTGAAAAATTTACTAATTTATGGTGTTGCGACAAAAAAACACTTTTTAGAATTAGTATATACGATTATTTGGAAAGTCAATGTTACTAGACTAAGGAGAACGAAACAATTAAAACTATAAGACTTAGAATTATCACACCATAATTTGACTAATTATGGATTAGTAGTTGCTATATCTATAGCTATACCTATTGGTAAGGAAACTATTGTAATCAGATAAAATTTTATTGCGAATGTGTGGTTAAAATAGATTTTTACGTTTCACTGCTCTCTGATTCAAACAAGGTATTTTCAGCTTTTGGGCTGTCTGTGCCACGATCACAGCTTGAACGGGTGAACACACAACTTTCACTTGCAGCTCAAGTTTGAATATAAATTATTTTCTGGCCATGCTGGGCTATTATAAAACTTTTGCATTGCATTTTTAACTGAGCTAAAGCAAAAAAATACAGCTAACAAATCATAAATACCAAAAGTCCTATTTATTATATCACCGGTTGATTATGGATTGTACATTCAGTTGATTATGGATTGGACGAATATTAGTTATTAAACTGTTATTTCCCATTGCAAAGTTTACTAAAACGGAATTCAGAGATTTGCATTGTCTGTCATAGACAGGTCAAAAGTTGTCACAATAATTGGAAGTAAGCACTCTTGAAATATTACAAAAGAAAATTTCAACACACTATTCACTAATTTAATATTCTAAAAGGTTACATGATGATTTTTCGAAATGGAGGCTTACATGGGTACAATGAATTATTATGATTATAAGTAGCACTAATAAGGAAAATAACTGAATGTAGAAGTTCAATCAGAAGCTTTCACAACTATAATGTGAATAAAAATTGTATTAAATTTTATAAAAATTTAATTTCCGACCTTCGCAGCGGAGTTGCATTCGTAAATTTAAATACGAAGTGTATTCCCTAAGATACTCCCCTATGAATACAAATACGAATATATTTATATAAAAATAGAATAATATGAATATTATTATTATATTACATGAATTTATAAGTTTTAATACAGCTATATGCATTCTTAAAAATACCCTTATATTACTTCTGTTAATATGAATAAGCTTGTGTTTACGGATGTGGATGGTAACACATTCATTAAAACTTAAATATGACAATTGTTATATATTAAACTAACATTAGTATTTCCTCAAATATACAAATATTTGTAAACTGATTCACTTTCGTAAACATGAATATGGTTGTATGTATGTTTGAGTGTGACATAGGATACTGTTATATTTACTTAACCTTATGAATGTATATTGTTATTTATTTCAGGAATATTAATATTATTCCTATAAATTTAGACATCCGATTGAAAATATTCGTACATGTAAATGTGACTAAGTAACCAATTAATACGAAACATTTTCTATTTCAATAAGTTAAATGATTCTCTCATAAGTGTTTTATCGAGATGTAAAAGGATCATGTAATGATATCATTTCTATAATGATTTATTGATTTTTATTTCTAACACCGTATTTCACTTAATTATTTGAAAGTGTAGTTTCGTTTTTTGCTAAAAAAAGGAAGAGCTTATAGCCACAAAAGCGGAAATTTGATCCAAACTTTCAAATCAAAACCATTGAAACAATATTTGAGTAAAGCTCTTCTTAAAAAAATATTAGAATATGTTCAATATTCTTCGACATAATAATGATGAGAGTTTTCGATTCAACTCACTTACTCAAGGCGTATAAAATCCATCGATGGCTGAAAAGAAACCTTGTCTATCACGTATAAATTGAACGTGGAATAGATATCGGAAAAAATGCCACTGAAAACTACATTCCATTACTTATAATTGCTATTTTGGAAAAATAAAGCTAAAAAGAGTTTAAAATAATACTATTTTTAAAAAAATCTTTTGTATGGATGCTATTTATGAGCCGAAAAAGCGATTTTTAACTGGCTATGACGTCTTAGCTGGTTTTAGAAGTAAGGTCCCTATTGCCTGTGATGGGTAAGCTTTTCCAAAGTTATTTTTCAGCCTTAACTTAAACTCCGTTATCTTTTTTTATTTTTATATTTTTAGATATTTGAACTCTTTTGAGTTTACGTTTTAGGTTGGAGATGACGTGTCGTAGTGAATATAAATACCAAGCACTTAAACCGAAGAGGGAAAATGTCGGGAAATCGATCTAGACGGTAAACATGGAGGAGGGGGGAGAGGAGTACGATAAGACTATAAATAGACTCTGAATTACGAAAAAGGAACTCACACAGATAAAAATAGATACACAAAGTCACAGAAGACAAGCGGATTAATCCTATATATCTGGGTACAAATTTATAGAATGGAAAACACTTACTTCTACCTTAAAATCCTTACAAAATGATTAATTTTTAGTTAATGATTTCAAGAGAGATTAATAATATTATTTCATGCAATCATTTATTCATTAACAGAAAATTGAAATTTTAAAATTTTTGTTAAATAATTACCCGTCTATAGTGAAGTCAAGTACCGTGAATCGAATGTTTTTTTGAGCGAACGTCTGAAAAAAGTTTTAAGTTTGCGTGATCAAATTATTCTTCGAGATCCCTTGAGTTTTTATAGAAATTTGAGTTAAAACACTTACCCATTATTAAATAAAATATGTTTAATAAATTTGCTAAAAGATATATAACAATTTTTCGAATGAGCAGTTGGATCGATTTTTAATTTCGGTATCTTAAATTATTCGGTAAGAAACTTTAAATGATTTTTAAAAAAATAAGCTAATAGCATTCTCACGTTATTGAATAAAATATGTTTAATTAATTCGTTACAGCTGGAAAGATGCTTGAGTTTAATGGCCTAAATTTTTCAATAAGATTCCTTGAGTGTTGAAGAAAAAAATGGGCTCAAAACACTGATAAATAATTGTTTAAAATGAAACGACTTATTGAGCGAACGACTCTGCCGATTTTTTTAATCACTTGAAAGCTTTGAATAATATGACCACACAATACTGAAAGCATCTTTGATTTTTTCTACTTTAAACATACCAGTGAAGTTTTTTTCACTTTAGTGATTTCAAACTTATGGATAGTTCCTTAAACATGTGGCTAGAAAGTAAACATAACGCAAACAAGGAAGAAATGTAGCGTTATAAATATGATTTTGATACATTTTCCTTCATATGAATTTATTTCTGCATTGGAGATAACGTTTAAACAAACTACTAGTTTCATAAGTTTAATAAAAACAGATGTTTTTAGTATCAATTATGAATCCCGTAACAGTTTAAGGAACTGTTGTGTTTCACTGGTTTATTCGAAGTAGAAAAGAGGCACACATAAAATATATTTAAATTATTTTCAAATCTGTATAAGTGTCATACCGCTTTTTTGATCTTGATCACATGCGTTGAATATAAATAGAAAATTATTTAAAAACCAAATGGGTTAAAATAAAAAAAAAAATCGACTACAGGAATCGGAAAATCTTGTCCACCCTAAGGAAATGTTCTTCGATATTTTCTTAAACACTTTGATTTGATAGAGCGTTAGGATAATTGATATAAACGAATATTTACACTTGGTGTAGTAGTCTGGCACGTTTAATTATACATTACACTTCCTAGCAAGTAGTTTTCGTCCCATGTATGCGTGAATGTCAACATCCGAAAGTCATATTTCAAAACAATCCAAGTTGTCAATAAATTCTTAAGTAATCACAAAGCTGAAGGATGTTCGTAAGGATTGGAAACAGTAGATAAAATACTCCAGAATTTACCAAAACTAGAAGCCAATATGAGTCAAATTTGCATTATTTGCACAGTCATTTAGATAAATTGCCTGACAACCCGAGTGACTACGGCGAAGAACAAGGGGAACGGTTTCACCAGTACATCAAGATTATAGAGGAAAGGTACGAAGGCCGTTGGGATCGCCATATCATGGCAAACTAGTCTTGCAGAGAGAGACTGTCCTGATCATAAACACCAAAGAAAATGTCATACAAAATGTTTTTCTAAACTTTTATTGAAATTTTTTTGTTTTTATGAGTAATTTTATCATCCTTTGTATCGCTTATAGCATTTCATAAACGTTTTAAAAATATTAACCTCTTTTTTAAAATTAAATTTCCAGAATAAATGGATTGACTTTATCTGAAAAAAGTATAGTTAATTCAACAAAAAATATTATTACTTTCGTTTTCAGGAAACTAAAATACCTAAAATTGACTAATAAATCCCATGTTGCAGAATCAGTGCCTCCTCATGTTATCAATATATAAAATATTTTCCATTATTCAGGTTTGATCTTTATTCCTTCTGATACCTCTTTTGACAGATCTGCTACATTTGATTGCTACTTTATCGTCCATTAGGAATTCATCAGTCGCTGGCTAATTTTTATTATGTAACAAGATTTTATTTTTATTTTATAAATTATTTTTTATTAATTGGAAGAGATTCCGTATACCTTTTGACACTGCATTGGAAAAAAAAGGAAAAAAAGAAGAAATTGTTTGTTTTTATTTAATTGTTTTACCATTTCCAAGATTCTATGTATTTTACATGTATTTTTATTTATTTGTTATGGATTGGTAAATATTCAGTATCTCTTCTGTCATAGCATTGTCATAGAAATTTACATTCCTCACTCTGTATATATATTCAAAACTATTAAGTAACTGATATAAATAATTTATTATATTAACTTACTTTTCTTTAGTTTTCGATTTTTATTTTTGTTAGTACAATGATTTTCTCATAAAATTAATTTACTGTTCCTTTCCTATTTTATTTATATACATTTTTTAATTTTATTTGTTTTAAGCAGTGATATTGCAATATTGTCATCCTATTGCTCACCTCCTTTCATTAATATATCTTTAAGCTATGTATATAACTGTTTTATTACTTAAGTTTCAGTTATTACTTTATATATTAGATCTTTTGGCCAGTTGTAATGATAATTTTTATGTACAATATTATTACAATTAAGGGAAATTTTCCCAGAATAAAGTTTATATTTCTTTTTTATTATATTCTTATCACACTTATTAATTTGCCTCATGATCAGTTCAATAATAATCAAATTAGTTTTTGATTGTTATTTATTGCATGTTTTGGAAAATCTTTGTCCTCGTCTTTACAATATTTTATACCCCAAGAAATTATTTAAGGCACAGTAACAAGTGGGTAAGTTGGATAATAGTAATTCTTCCAAATCTAGTAATTCTTCTTTATTAAATCACTGTGATTTACCCAATTTCTCGTTGGTATAAAATATTGCTGAAGATGGGGACGAAAATTCTCCGAAACACCCAATAAATAACAACGAAATACTAATTTGATTATTTTTTAAATAAATATAAGACAAATATATAAGTGTGGTATAAAATAATAACATTTAGTGACGAACTATCATAAGGAAGCTGACCATAGACCGACAAGAGCTTTTAGATCTAGAGAGATCTAGCTAGCCGACCGGGCCGGTCAGGTAGCCAGGATCTGGAGCGAGCTCACGGACACCATTGACGTCACGCAGGCTTGCTCATTGTCATTGGTGCCCTTTCAAACAGCTCGTCTTTTGATTGGGTCTCTACCGCTATATATATCGTCCTCATCTCTGACCCCAATCCCCCTCGCCCTAGGGTTTTTTTTCTACGTTAGCGCCTTCCAATCGCAGCCATCGGATTCCGATTGGCAGATCCAGCTTGCAAGGTCGCTCAAAGGTCATTGAGCAAAAGAACTTTAATATGGATTTAAGAGATCATGGAACCTAATAGAAGACGGCTTGGAAGGAAGGAGAATTGTGATCGCAGAAACAGAATGTTTTCACATGACATACGTCAATGTCAGAGTCATACATTATCGATGATATATAGGTAGTTGAGATCATTAGTTTTCAACTCAATTTTGATTAGAAATAAATAAGACAAAGCGAAAATTGGATAAAAATTAAAAATGATAATGCAATTTAAAAAAGGACTAGAGAAAAAAATAGTCATTCTGAATGAATGTCCTGCATATCAAGTTAATCATCTTTGTAAAAAGTTAAGTATATTTCATAAAGATGCTGACGTCTACAAATTATTTACCCATTCTTGGCATTGGCCTAACGGCAACACACCTAGTCTTGGTCTTGGTTAACCTTATTTATTACATATTAACCTGTTTATTTATTAAACAGATTAGTTTTGATCTTAGAACAACGCAAAATATTATGTACATTTTGTGCATAGATAGAAATAGGCATAGTTAAATCTAAGCAAATTAATGGAATTAACTTAACTTGTAAAATATCAAAATTTTCCTGTAAACTATTTTGCCTTAATTTTAATTCATTTAGAGTTGATTAATAAGGTTATTTTATTTATATTTAAATTAAATTATTTCTGTGATAAACAATCTTATTTAGGTTATTCATATTTAAATTATTTATATTAAAACAGTTGGTACTCAGTGGACGCGGAATTTGATGCTCTACAACTTTTACTCTGTGAATTTTTCCCTTGGAGAACTCATTTCCAAACTTCAGCGCCATTTATTTATACCAGTTTTTGATGAATTTGGTAAAATCAACGTTGGTTGACTGTGGTTATCGACCATACCACTTTACCTAATTATTATTTTTTTTTTTATCAGTTTATTGAGAAATAATACATTTCACCACACTTGAGGGCTCTGAGTACTAAGGCTGAGTGAGGCACATTCATACCATATATACAATACAATAAAAAAGAAATGAATAAAAAAAAAAAAAATATATATATATATATATATATATATACATCTATATAACAAAGGCAAAAACTATGATAAACCAAGGAAATGTAACTTAGAGTTAAAATTAAATAAAATACAGAAATTCGTAGCAAAATTAAATAAATTATAAGTAAAAAAAATAAATAGAAAAACATTCATACTTAATTACAATATTTACAATCAGGCAAGAGATCTCCGAGTCCAGTCTTTTCCCCCAAGTGTGAAGGGCAAAGCGAGACTCTAAGAGATCCCAGCGATTCTCTCTCAATCGCGTCGTCGGCATTAAAAAAAATCTAAATTTTTTGGCAGTAAAAAGTTTTTCCTTGGTGGCCCGCTTTAGCTAAATTTTCTTTTTACATGTCTGAACCATATATTAAAGTTGAAAAAATAATAACTTATCCCACAGTTTTTGCAATGAGTTTTCCGTTTCGATCCTCAAGTTACTGGTCTAATATTCTTTAAATCAGCTGCCATTTTCACAGGTAGCAATATCCGACTGGCGCACTTTCATTTTTTTAAATATTCTAGAAAATGCTTTTAAAGTTTTTAACAAATAATGTCGATTTTTTTCACTAGCTCTCGGGCTATATCAACAGTGATCGAGGAAGAAAATAATTTAACAAATTATGTTTTATATGGTATCAGTCTTTTAAAGTAATATATCAACCTCTATAAAAAAAAAATCATAATTGGGCCAGAAAAATATGTGGGATACTTGCTAACGTTTTTAAATATTTAATATTAACTAGCATACCAATTTACTTATTTTATTTTTTTATATTTCTTTTTCTTTAATATTGTTATTAATTGTATGTACATATTGTGTGAATGAATCATGTAGCCTTGATATTAATGCCCTTCAATGTGGCAGAATGTATTAATATTCAATAAAGAAAGTTAAAAAAAAGTAATATTAACTAGTGCATTATTGAATAATACTTTCTAAAATTTAAATCAAATTCTGATCTGAGAGTATCTCTTCCTAGAATACAGACTGAATATTCCACGAAATCCAAGTTGGTTTAATACAAATATTCGAAACAGGAAAGTCGTCGCACTACTTCTTCCATGAAACCACTTCTATTTCTTCCCATTACTATTACAAATATAAATCTTGCTCAGTTGTAATTTTTCTTTTGAGCTGTTTGGAAGTGTTTACTAGAGTTTTAAAAATTCCATTGAGATGAGCAGTCATGGCCGAGGAACGAAAGATATAAACCACTAAGCCAATCGACAGAGAAGAATTCATTGAATCATTGGCGATTAATTTTATATAGGGCGTTCAACTGTAAATAACAACTTATACAACAACCAGATATCAAGTAAGTTTAGACGATCAGTGCCAATTAAATATTTATTGACAAACGAATAATTATTTTATTATATGTGTATCGATTTCAATATCGGTTTTATCTAATTTCATTCTCTACTTTCTTTAACAAACGTTTGTATGAAGAAACGTAGTTTTACGCTTGTATTTCAAAAACAACTTTGATTTTATATGAAACTGGATAAAATGCAAGTTTCACCTAAATCATTTTAGCCATTTTCGCAAAAGTCTGTTGGAAAACAAATTTATCGGCTAATGCACACGAGGTGCCTGATTTGGTTTTCCGGTATTAGGAGTAAAATAAAAAAAAAACAAAAAAACAACAATATGCTATGTGCTTTAGACCACACGATAGAAGTGAAAATATCAACAAGGCGGGATTAATAATATAAAATATATATTTTTTTCTATATTCACGAAGAAATAACGTTTACAATATACACAATTATAACTGCACGTAAACTATTTATTGTTCAATAATCACAAAGCAATAAAATTTACAAGATTTGCAACTATAATTGTGTATAAATTACTCTGGACAATTATTTTTTACAATGAGCTATTATTCCAAATTGTATCTTGACGCGAAGAACCGTTAGAGAGCATTTTAATTCTGCCAAAATGGAAAAGATAGTATCAAACACCAAATGATAACGAGGTTTTATTTTGTTTTTTTGGCACTATCATTTTTTCTTTTTCCCTCTCAAACAAGGGATGACGTCAAGATAAAATTTTTGAATTGTAACTCATTACAAAGAGGATTAAAAGCTGAACGTTTACCTTACTTACAGCATGCAGCTCTAATTTTTAGTTACATAGATATTTTAATTCAATGCAAAAATTACATACGTTTTGCCTATAATCGATTGAGACCGTCTAACTGTTGCAAGACCAAGACTGGTCAAAAAAGTCTTTTTTGTGAATAACAATTAAGGCAAAATAATTACTAATACTTGACAATTTTAGTTATTACTATATGTAAAGAATTGGCATAACCAACATACTTTTGCATTTAACTCTTCCAAATTTTTCATTTTTTCGAGCTTAGTTAGGTTATATTAAAAGGTCATGAATTTTTGAAGAAGGTATATATTTACGGGATTATAAAGTTTTGGATGCAGACATGGTTTCCTGGGTCTTCAATTAGGGGTAACTTCAAAGTAAGAATCAAGTGAAAGAACAAGACTTTCCTTTCCTCCTTTTCCTTCGGGGTATATATATACTAACTGAGAGACAAATTTTAATAGCCGTAAGTAATAGAAAATTGGTTCCACTAAACAAATACAAACAAGTATATCGTGTTCTTTACATCCTGGGTACATATTTAGTAAATAAAAAACAAATTTTAATAGACATAATAATGGAAATTTGGCTCCCATGAACAAATACAAAAATGGCGTTCTTTATCTCCGAGATACAAAAATTAATAAAAATTGTGCTCAGAAATTTCCACTTTTGTTTTACCTTTTGGACATTTTTTGGAAAGGTTCCATGTCTTTCTGTCTGTAGTCAAATATTCCAAAAGGCCACATCAACAACTAAGTAAATCCGATCTTGATGAATGTTCAGAGATTTTAAGGATTAGTATGATGACCCAACACAGATTTCATCAAATTACATAACTTCTGCTTTCGAATGAGCAAAAGTATTATGATAAGTATAAGGTAGATAAGAAAATGGCTCGTTTGATTAAGATTAAAGTTAGAGGCCTGTTTGGGTATCAGTGACAGAGTGATCCAGTTTCAAGTTTCCTATTTTCACTTAAAGATATGCAAATCAACTATATTACAAAAACAGCTCATTAGATTACCCCAAGGTTGAATGAAGTTTGGAGAATTAATGTACACATGAAGAGATTCACAAATTTTGTTTAACAATATAAACTAATGTAATTGCTGAAATATAACACCTGCGAAATGAGGTAAACAGTAAACATTAAAACTTGAGATATGTTTTAATCGGATTATTAATTTAGTTTTATATGCAAATATAATATTAGGGATCTTTACGCGTATATATAAATAAATATTTATTATGTGTCAAATCAAAATGATCTAAAGTATACTGATTTACTTAGCAGACTTTCTTTTTTCTCATAAACACATAGATCCGTAATCTATCATAAATTGAGGAGATTACAATAAATTCCTTAACTATTAGTGCAGGAAGGACATACCGAATTTCTTTATTAAATGGCGTGTAGGAATACTCCAGGTTTCAGAAGTTGGTTTTTATTTATTATGCTACAAATAAACAAGATGTGACGAGACTGTTGGAAAAACTGAACCAATAAAAAAGAAAACAAGTTGAAGTAGTTTATTGAGAAATTAGAAGTTGCTGGCAAGCTGCTTTTCAGCCTTTGGCAGACTACACTAAACAACGAGGCGACTAATTCCGTAAGCTAGAACATACGTAAGTTACCTATTACGTAAATTCTCTTTCGCTTCAAATGGTGACGTATTGTTCTAGCATCACAAGTCACTTTTAAGGACCTTGAAAAAAACACACATCGTATTTGCAGTATCAATGGTTTTAGAGTGGTTTAAAAATAAAATTTTCTATTCTACGGAAACGGTCCAAAAACGGAACTTATTTAGTCTATACAGTTGCGCCATAACTAGAGCTAAATTTGAATGGTGTCTAGAAAATATATTTAACTGTACTATATTCGTCTTCCACAAGAATTATGATTGAAGCTATGCTATTCATTAAGCCTCATCTTCACGACATGGTAGCCACTATCACTGCCACTTCCATGATGTAAACATCTTTGGCAGTACTGTTGCACTATCAGGTTTAACGCGATCGTGGACGGTAACTGTTGCTGAGATGACATTAATTGTCTCCATTAATTACCATGTAGACGCCCATTAGTGATCTTTCAAAGTTATCTAGCCTGAACATACTTATCGAAAAGTACTGTTCTGATTTGTTGGTGTGTTTATATTCTTTCTATACTCCGATTTGATATTATCAAAAATTTTAATTTTTTGCATTAAACATTTCTAGATAATTATCCAGTGGCATCACGAAATAACATTCACCTTAGAACACATCATCATTCAATGTCATTCTCTTTGTGGGGCTAGCATTATTTACTCTCTTAAAAGTCTCAATTATATCATAGCAAAACCGACTTCAAATATTTATCCAAAAACATTCAGGACAACTACTAAAGAACTTAATGGTACGTTAAGAACACAACCTTACACACTGACCTTCATATGCCTACTGTTACAAACACATACGAACACGTTACAAACGATTCCATTGCAAATTGCAGGGAAACTCGACACTCATAAATCACACATGCCAGGTAACGTTATTAGAAATTTGAAGAGGAGCTGGATGAGGGACCTCCTCACCATAACGAGTAGATTTCACACCAGGAAGATGTGCCCCTGAGTACTGTTCCCCTCTCATGCCCTCATGATATTTAGGCCTTGCCATAATTGAACTGTGAAGGGCATTATATGATGTAAAGTATATGATTTTTAGGCCCTGTAGTGGTAGAACTGTGAAGAACAGCGCTAGATGTAAATCATATAAATTTTAGGCCCTCCCGAGATAAAACTCCGAAGGCCATTATATGATTTTTAGGCACTGCCATGATAGAACTGCGTGGAACATTGTGTGCTTTTAAGGCTCTGCCGTGATAGAACTGTGAAGGACATTATATAGTGTAAATCACATGATTTTTTAGGCACTGCCGTGAAAGAACTACGAAGGACATTATGTGATGTAAACACGCAGGCATTGGCACGGAGGGAAACCAACACACATGCCATCTAAATTAATACTCAAAAGGAACAAGCTAAAATTAAATGAATTCTAGCCAGCGAGTCTGAGGCTATGCTCAACTCGATCTGGCAACCAATGAACGGAAGGAAAATATACTCAAAATGTGCCTTGACTCGCTTATTTATGTTTCTGTCATCTCAGCATTCTTTTATTTTTGTAATAGGGATGGAAGGATATATAATGGTGATACATAAAATGAGGGAAAGCATTTTAAGTAAAAACTACAAAGGTTATAAATGCTTGTAATGGAATACTGTCTTAGTTTTTACAATCAGGTAGGCAATGAGGGGATATTAAAGTTACTGGTACCATGGGTTTCTATTAAATATTAAATATTAAACAACAAGTTAGCTTTGAGAATAATTTGCAATGTATGAAATGTATTGGTCTGTGAACGAATGGTAAATATGGAAATAAATAAATACTATGTATCATGAGAGGAAGAAATTATTTTTTTTCCGGTCAAATTACAATTATAATTATTTTAAATGATGAACCAAAACATGAGTACAAATGACATAAGGCTGTAGCTTTGCTAATTCCCTAAGTCTGATTAACATAAATTATTCTTTAATTTTGTAAGCAATGTAACCTAACAAATTATTATGAACATAAAACTATAAAACCATAACTTTTAAACATTATAATTTTAGCACTAAAAAAAATTTATTCCTTCATAACTTTCTGATATTTCTGGAGGTTTATCCATTTTTTTTTTTTTTTTTTAGACTAAATGAGAATACGATCGTTATCAATACCAATAATTGAATTTGATGAAGAATTGAATAAGATTTAGTGTAGTGAAAAAAAATAATCTTCGAAAAAAATATATGAAGGTGGTGCCATGTCACCTAATCAAATTTACCAATTTATGGAGAAAGCACCCGATCAAAAGACACCTATATCATATTTACCAATTTATCAAGAAATTCCCGAAAAAATGGATGTTTCCCGTGAAATAGTTGAGAAACGGACTATCATTTGGAACCAAAATTTATGATGATTAGAAGATTTTATAGAGAATTTGATGGAAATAATATATTTTTAGTACGATAAAATTAAAATTAGACTATTTAGCATAAACAATATTTATAGAAAGCATTAAATCACAAAATGATATCAAAGGAGAAAATAGAAAGTTATTATTTTCTCAGAAACTATTCGTTTTATAAAAAGGCTGGTTTCAGATTTCTCAAGGTTGTATATTTTTAGTTGGATATATATGAAATACATAAACACGATAATAAAATTCAAATCGAAAGATCTAAATTTACATTAATGTATATAACCTCTTGGTATAAAGTTGGTCATTCCTAAATGTATCTTAGATTTAACTTTTGGCTAGTTCCATATTTTATTTTTCGAAATTTCTCTTTGTCCATTATACTCTTTCCATAACGTAAGCTCTAAATTGGCTGATTTAGATATTATTAAATATATTTGGTATCATTGGACCTGATAGACGTATTCAGGTGAAGCTGAATGACTTGAGACTTCATAAAAAAATATGATAATATATGTTTGATAATCGAATATGATAGTTTGCAAAATAAAAAGATATCAGATAAAAGATAAAATAACAGTAATAATCGATGATTTTTAGAAAACCAGGACTTAGTATTGTTTAGAAGTATAAAGAACCCCTTAAAATGGTTTCAACAAAGACTAATTCAACTTGCATTGCCAAAAAAATTAATTTAGTCCAGTATCCTGCTAATATTAATTATCTTCATTAAATAATTTTTTATAGATCACTTCTTATTCAATAAAGAATGGGACACATAAAAAAAAAATGCACAAAATACGGATTCTTTGCTTTTCTCAGAACATAGTCCATATAAGCTTAATTTTTGCTCTTGAGGTATCTATACAGGAAGTTTAAGGATTAAGTCGCCAAAATGCAAAAACGAAATATGGATTTCAAAACAAGAAAAAAATTATCTCTGAGGAGATACCCGCAAACGCTTTGTTTAGGAGATACTCACACCTAAAGATTTTCGTTTTAATGAATTAATTACATTATACGAAATAAATGAAACCTATTTATTTGTTCTAATGACTTTATTAATTAAATGTAAACATTAACAGTCATATTAAATGTTGTTCAAAATGAGGGTATGTTCGCAAGCGCTTTGTTCAGTAATAGTTATTACTATGATTTAGTTGAACATATTCCACTAAAAATGAAATAGGAAATGTGGCGTCAGATAAATCGATGTCCTGCACATTACGCAGAGGCCCCCGACAATGGCTTAACGTTAATTATCCCAGTCAATGGATTGGCCGTTCAGGGACAATGGCTTGACCTGCACGCTCTCCAGATCTGACACCACCGGATTTTTTTGTTTGGGGTGACATTAAACAAAAAGTCTGAGCAAGGCCGGTCAATGACCTTAATTCCTAATGAAGAAGGATCATTGAATCCTGTAAAACAATAACACATATCCAGTGTCGTTCTTCTAATGCTGTTGTTGAACAAAGATGTCAAGGTTGCCTTAATGCTCAAAGAAATCACTTTGACCAACATTTAATATGAATTTAATGTTTGCGTTTAATTAATAAAGTAGTTGGAATAAATAAATAAGTTTTATTTACTTAATTTAACGTAGAAGAAAGAAGGGGGGAAAATCAAATATATGTGGTTCTCCGGCGGCAGACTACGGTCCCGAAAGGACGACGGTCATCAGGTCGTCTTTATCGACTAGAGTCAAGATCTAGATGTCTTCGGCTGACTCTTCGATCCTTGTTTACTTCTCAATATCAATAAAAAAAATTGGCATAGTTTACAGGACTCACATTGAAAATCTGGATTGTATGTTATATTACAATTGCAACTTTTTATTGAAGTTATTTCTATTGATTATTACTTTAAAATATTTTATTCTTTTCAATTGTTTTTTTCTTTTATTTCAATGTTTACTTTATTTCATCTAATGTATCATATCCGGTCCAGCGTTTTCCAATCAAATTCTGACATTATTTTCCAGAATCCTAAACATGTCTAGCATCCTTACTACCTCTCACGTTAACTCCCAATCCCTCCCAGCCCATTACGATGAATTCCTATAATACTTTACCATAATTTTTACCATATCATTACAAAACCTGGCTAAGCCTACATATCTTCCACGTATGTTTCCCTTCCTAACTACACACTAATCCGTCACGACCGGACGAGTCCGACTGGGAGTAGTGTAGCTCTGTATGTTCATGAATGCCTGAAGACCCGAATACTCCACTATTCTCCTCCGTCCAATCACCCACATCTAGAGTTTCTAATAGTTGAAATTTTCTTTATTTACTTTTTCTTATTGAATATTTGGCCAGTACAAGTAATTTGTAAAGACTATTGGTCAGTGAACAAATGACAAAATAATAAAGATATTCAGGAATTAAAGTCGATATTTTATTGCGAAATAAATATACCAATAAAAATATCGATTGAAATCCCTGACAATCTTGTTTCATCCTTATGAAACATCCTTATCAGTTGACTATTTGCTCATCTCTACGTATTCAATAATTGAACATATTATAAGATGAAGGAATCATTTACTATTTTTTAAGTAATGGTAATCGACCAAGGAATAGAAAATTTGTATATTACTTCATTCGTGTTTTAAGCCAAAATGTTAAACGAATTACAATACCCTACATTTCAGATAATAGTGGTCCGAATCCAATGTTGTTGTTTTTTTTTTTTGTTTTGTAGGTAATTTATTAATTTTTCAAATAATCATGGGTAAAATAGCACAATGTATATATTTTAAGTTATTCGCAAATAAAGTTTTTTCTTTCATAACTTTTATCTTGAAATTTCGGGTGGATGAAACCATTTTTCTCACCTGAAAATCTTGATTCCTTGGATTTGATGAAGATTGGATATTCATTGCATTGATAGGGCTTTCGATAATACAACAGTATTATGCACGTACGAGGGTGATTTTGTTACGAGTCATAATGGTTTATTATTGAAAATATTATAGTTTGTGTCTGTGAGTGTCTTTTTTTTTTTAATCGAATGATCATGGAGTAGTATCTACTTGTAGGATTATGTTATATAATAAATAATATATCCAATATGGAATATTAAATATGATCAGAAAATAATTGTAATATGTCATGGTCATAATAGGCAATTATTTGTTATAGTCATCGTTTTGGTGACAATTACCAAATAATATAATTTTTTACTTATTTATAACATATAATAATTAACCCGAATTATTAAAAACTTTTGGTAATTCTAAATGGCAGAGATGGCAGAAAGTAGGAAGCTGGAAGGAGGGTGTAGCTTGGACAATCCTATTTCGGAACTGCATAGAGCTATTTTAGTTTTTACAGGAATGCTATACTGAAAAATGTTTTCATAGACATTTGTGTCAATATTTTATATTCATTAATTGTATTTTAAAAAATTAAAAGAATACAGAGCATTTTATGAGTTTAAGAATCGATACTGAAAGAAATAAAATGATAGAGTAAATTATGGAGAGAGATATATTTTAAATAAGATTTTAAGAATGGATGAAATCAAGAGAAGAATAGAAAGAAGATTTGGTTTAAGTGGCCTGCGGAGAGAAAAGCATACCAAACTGGTAATGGGATAAAGTTCTAAAAATAAGAAAAGGAATACAGATGTATAATATAATTTGCAAAACTAAAAGAAATTAGAAAATATTATATCTAGTATGTAAAGTCATATAATGTAAAGGGGAATCAAGAAAAAAGCATAAACGTAACGGATCAGACTGACAAAATAAATTTTTTGTCAGAACGAAGATCAGATATATAGCATTTCCAAGTCAATTTCAACCTTTTCCAAATCAAATTCAACCTTTTCCAAGTCAAATTCAACCTTTTCCATTTCAAATTCACTTTCGAATTTTTGTCAATTTTCGATTTTTTTCGAAATGAAGGCCACATACTGTATTATTGAAGGCATAGCTTTTGAAAAATACAAAAAAAAAAATTTATAAAACGGTTGCATATCCATTTATTTTAACATTTTAAATTTTTTCAGTGTAATATTTCTATGTCCTATTCAATTATTTCCAAGTCAAATTCAACTTTTTCCAAGTCTAATTCAACCATTTCCATTTCAAATTAAACCTTTTCCAATTCAAATTCAACCATTTTCATTTCAATTTTTTTTTTATTTTTTGTAAATATTAATTTTTTTTTAAATAATGGCCATCCCCTCCTCCCCCCTCCAATATGAAGGTCTATTATTATTCTCTCCTAAGTAGAATTTTCACTTACGGATATCGATTTATTGTACCTATTCAGATTTATTAGTGACTAGTATTATGCTGTCCTGTACCTAGTTTTAAAATAACCTCCATTTTAAGATTACCCCACTGCATTTCGACATATTTCAGTTTTTTTTATTTATTCGATACAAGGGTGCATTCTTATGTTTCCAGAGCCATAGATTTTGAAAACGACCTCCATTTTAAGATTAGGCCACCGCGTTTTAATTTCTTTAGGTTTAATTTTTATTTAATATTAAAATAATCAACGACTGTCATTGATATTTTCTATAAATTAAGTTGTTTCTTTTGTTATTGGTTTAAATACCATGATTTGAATTGAAAATACGTTTTTCGAAATTTTGTAAAAAAAAAAATCATGTATCCCACTTATTAAGCAATAGCTTTATGATCCACGAAAGTAATATTTCCACCTACTATATTCCAGATTTAAGTAAAATAGATTTAATATTATAGATGGTATAATATATTCACTTAAAACAATTATCATGTTGAAATTATAAAATATAAGGTGCGAAAATCAGAATCAATGATTTCTAAAGTTATATCTCCATATCCCAAAGAGCAGGATGATAACTTAATAAGCGATATATAAGAAACGTATGTTAGAGCAATCACCCTGGGCTCTTGTAGAATGTTGAACTTATTCTATAGCATTTCCAAGTCAATTTCAACCTTTTCCAAATCAAATTCAACCTTTTCCAAGTCAAATGCAAACTTTTCCATTTCAAATTCAACTTTCGAATTTATGTCAATCTTCGATTTTTTTCGAAATGAAGGCCAAATGCTATATTATTAAAGGCATAGCTTTTGAAAAATACAAAAAAAAATTGATAAAGCGGTTGCATATCCATTTATTTTAAAATTTTAGATTTTTTCAGATATTTCTATATCCTATTCAATTATTTCCAAGTCAAATTCAACCTTTTCCAAGTCAAATTCAACCTTTTCCAAATTAATTATTTAAAATTAAAATTAATTTTTTGAAAATATTAATTTTTTTTTAAAATAATGGCCATCCCCTCCTCCCCTCCTCTCCAATATGAAGGTCTATTATTATGCTCTCCTAAGTAGAATTTTCACTTACGGATATCGATTTATTGTACCTATTCGGATTTATTAGAGACTAGTATTATGCTGTCATGTACCTAGTTTTTATAATAACCTCCATTTTAAGATAACCCCACTGCATTTCGACTTATTTCAGTTCTTTTTTAATTAATTCGATACAAGGGTGCATTCTTATGTTTCCAGAGCCGTAGATTTCGAAAATGACCTCCATTCTAAGATTTGGCCACCGCGTTTTGATTTCTTTAGGTGTTTTGAATTTTTTTCATAAAAGGTCGTATTCTTATGTTTCCGGAGTCGGAGATTTTCAAACGACCTCCATTTTAAGATTAGGTCACCGCATTTCGATTTCTTTGAGTGTTTCGAATTTTTATCATAAAAGAGTGTATTCTTATGTTTCCGGAGTCGTAGATTTTGAAATGATTTCCATTTTAAGATTAGGCCACCGCATTTCGATTTTGTTTAGTGTTTCGATTTTTTTTCATAAAAGGGTGCATTCTTATGTTTCCGGAGACATAGATTTTGAAAACGACCTCCATTTTAAGATTAGGCCACCGCGTTTCGATTTCTTTAAGTGTTTCGAATTCTTATCATAAAAGAGTGTATTCTTATGTTTCCGGAGTCGTAGATTTTGAAAATAATCTCCATTTTAATATTACGTCACTGCGTTTTATCATCTCAATTAATTAGGCTTCATTTTGGATTATTTTAAAAAAGTAAGGCTTGATCTTGAAAACTTAAATAAGTCAAAACGCAGTAACGTAATCTTAAAATGGAAATCATTTTCAAATTCTACGACTCCAGAAACATAAGAATACACTCTTTTATGATAAAAATTCGAAACACTTAAAGAAATCGAAACGCTGTGGCCTGATCTTAAAATGGAGGTCGTTTTCAAAATCTATGTCTCCGGAAACATAAGAATGCACCCTTTTATGAAAAAAAATCGAAACACTAAACAAAATCGAAATGCGGTGACCTAATCTTAAAATGGAGGTCGTTTTCAAAATCTACGACTCCGGAAACATAAGAATGCACCCTTTTATGAAAAAAATTCAAAACACCTAAAGAAATCAAAACGCGGTGACCTAATCTTAAAATGGAGGTCGCTTTCAAAATCTACGACTCCGGAAACATAAGAATACGACCTTTTATGAAAAAAATTCAAAACACCTAAAGAAATCAAAACGCGGTGGCCTAATCTTAAAATGGAAATCATTTCAAAATCTACGACTCCGGAAACATAAGAATACACTCTTTTATGATAAAAATTCGAAACACTCAAAGAAATCGAAATGCGGTGACCTAATCTTAAAATGGAGGTCGTTTTCAAAATCTCCGACTCCGGAAACATAAGAATACGACCTTTTATGAAAAAAATTCAAAACACCTAAAGAAATCAAAACGCGGTGGCCAAATCTTAGAATGGAGGTCATTTTCGAAATCTACGGCTCTGGAAACATAAGAATGCACCCTTGTATCGAATTAATTAAAAAAGAACTGAAATAAGTCGAAATGCAGTGGGGTTATCTTAAAATGGAGGTTATTATAAAAACTAGGTACATGACAGCATAATACTAGTCTCTAATAAATCCGAATAGGTACAATAAATCGATATCCGTAAGTGAAAATTCTACTTAGGAGAGCATAATAATAGACCTTCATATTGGAGAGGAGGGGAGGAGGGGATGGCCATTATTTTAAAAAAAAATTAATATTTTCAAAAAATTAATTTTAATTTTAAATAATTAATTTGGAAAAGGTTGAATTTGACTTGGAAAAGGTTGAATTTGACTTGGAAATAATTGAATAGGATATAGAAATATCTGAAAAAATCTAAAATTTTAAAATAAATGGATATGCAACCGCTTTATCAATTTTTTTTTGTATTTTTCAAAAGCTATGCCTTTAATAATATAGCATTTGGCCTTCATTTCGAAAAAAATCGAAGATTGACATAAATTCGAAAGTTGAATTTGAAATGGAAAAGTTTGCATTTGACTTGGAAAAGGTTGAATTTGATTTGGAAAAGGTTGAAATTGACTTGGAAATGCTATAGAATAAGTTCAACATTCTACAAGAGCCCAGGGTGATTGCTCTAACATACGTTTCTTATATATCGCTTATTAAGTTATCATCCTGCTCTTTGGGATATGGAGATATAACTTTAGAAATCATTGATTCTGATTTTCGCACCTTATATTTTATAATTTCAACATGATAATTGTTTTAAGTGAATATATTATACCATCTATAATATTAAATCTATTTTACTTAAATCTGGAATATAGTAGGTGGAAATATTACTTTCGTGGATCATAAAGCTATTGCTTAATAAGTGGGAAACATGATTTTTTTTTTTACAAAATTTCGAAAAACGTATTTTCAATTCAAATCATGGTATTTAAACCAATAACAAAAGAAACAACTTAATTTATAGAAAATATCAATGACAGTCGTTGATTATTTTAATATTAAATAAAAAGCGCATAAAACTAGCTCTGAAAAATACAATTCAAAAATAAAATTACAGGGACTAATAGCTAAGCCATTCCAAATAAACACGGGACTTAACAAGACGACGGTCTGTCATCGATACTGTTTAATGTAGTGGTGGACAAAATTATGAGAATTTTCTGGAAAAAGGACGAGACGGGTGCAGTAATAGGGACAAAGCGTGACAATAAGAAAGTAAAGTGTCAGGCCTTTGCAGACGATCTAGCCCTGCTAGCAGAAACAGAAGAGGAAGCCAAAACAGGTAAACACCCTGAAAGACATAGACCAGAAAACGGGACTACAGATCTCGTATGAAAAGACAGAAATAATGACGACGGATGCCAACTTAGCAAGAAAATATTGAACACAAAATATGGAAAAATAAAAGTAACCTCAAAGTTTAAATACCTAGGGGAGATTATATGTAGCAACGGAACGAACAGGACGCCCATAGAAGAAAAATTACACAAACTGGGAAGACTGAACTTCGCCACTAAAAACATTTACAGCAAGGAAATTTGTACTCTAATGCAAAAATGAGACACTACACTACAGTAGTAAGACCAGTAATACTGTATGGTATAGAAACAGTCAGGATTCCGAGCCTAGAGAAAGTCCTAAAGGACGAGAGGAAAATTCTGAGGAGGATTCACGGACTAAAAAAAAAACGCAAGAGGAGTATAGACGAAAATCCAATGAAGAAATATACAGAGTCTTTCAGGGCTAATTGCAAACTGCCAAACTGCAAAAATGAATTAATGACCTCAAAACAAGAAAACAATTTCCTCCGATGGTATGTCCACAAACGCGATTTTCGTTGTTATGAATTATTTACATTATATGAAATAAATAAAACTTATTTGTTCTGACTATTTTATTAATTAAATGTAAACATTAACATTCATATTAAATGATGCTCGGTTTCTTTCTTCAACAGCAACAGTGGTAGAACGGCACTGGATATGTGTTATTGTTTCGCAAGATTCAAACATCATTCTTCTTAAGGAATTAAGGTCATAGACTGGACTTGCTCATTTATATCCCATATTCCAATCAATGGATTGGCTGTGCAGGACTAGTGGTTTGTACTGCACGCTCTCCAGACCTGACACCACTATTTTTTTTTTGTTTTTTTTTTGTTTGGAGTGATATAAACAAAAATTCTATGCAAGTCAGGTCAACCTTAATTCCTAACGAAGAAGGTTAATTGAAGCTTGCAGAAAAGATACCGAACCTGTCTTATTCCTCAAGGAAATCACTTTGAACAGCATTTAATATGAATGTTAATGTTTACAACTAATTAATAAAGTAGTTAGAATAAATAAATAGGTCTTATTTATTTAATATGACGTAAATAATTCATAGCAACGAAAATATTTAGGTGAATATTGAATATTGAATATTGCTAGTGAATATCCATAGCAAAGCTTTTGCGGACATACCTTCAGAGGAAATTTTTTATTGTTTTTTTTTTTTGAGATCCTTAGTTCATTTTTGCAGTTTGGCCACTTGACACACCAATTAACCCTGAAACACCCTGTATAGAAATTTAGATCTGGAAAGAGTCATCAAGACCAGGAGATTGAGGTTCTACGGGCATATGGTCAGAATGAACGATGAGAGATTAAACAAGAAAATTTTCGACAAACTCTGAAGCTATAAAAGTATGAGAGGATATGTAAAACAAATAAAAGAGGAACTGGGTAGGCTAAAAATCACGCATAAAGACTAATTGGATAGAGAGGTTTTTGGGAAAAAAACTAATAGAGGTTGGGGTTCTAGTGAGGAGGAGGGAGAGACGAGGGAGAAAATGGACTAAGGAAGAGTCAATGGACGAGAGGAACAGTCCAGGAGGATGAGAGAGTATTGGAGTGGAAGGAAGGCGGAATGTGTGAAGAAGAACAATAAATGATATCCGTGTGGTTGTTGATGGCCGATTAGTGTCAACAAAAAAAAAATAAATAAGAAAAGAAAAGTCGTCTAACTTTGCAATAAAATGATAAAAACATAAATAAAATTTTATATGAATTTTACTTAATAGACATGACAGCCTATTTAATTTTAATTTAAAACTCTGATTGAAGGGTATAATATATAGTATACAAATTTGAACGAGGAAGAGAATAAATCACACTAGTGTTGCCCAAATGCGAGACCAAGACTAGTCCTCGTTTTGCGTTGTTAGTTTTGGTCTTGCTTAAAAGTCTCGCAACAGTCTTGCAGTTATCTATTAGCTTATTGCTATAGAGATATTACTGTATTTTTTTAGATAGGAGAAACCTAACTAAGTCCGATTGAAAAATTAGAGAAGTTAAATCCAAAAGTATATTGGATATACCAATTATTTACAAACAGAAACTAAAATCTTCAAATATTAGTAACTATTTTGCTTAATTTTTATTCTAAAAATCATTTTTTTTCTACCAGTCTTGGTCCCGTTCCTGCAAAATTTAGGCGGTTATGGTCTGTAAAGTGCAATATCAAAACCGATTTTGGGCATCACTACATCCCACATAGACTTTAAATGATCAATATTATGAAACATTAGATATAAATATTTAGAGAATTGTACACTAAATGTAAAAGCGACAAAAGGCTTTTTAAATTGTCTAAAGTGGCATAAACCCTGTCCAGGAAGCGTTTTATTTTTTTAAATTAAGGTATTTTTGCGTAGGAATTTAATTATAAATAGATGGTAAATAAAATTTCTCTTTTAAAAGTATATAAACATAGTTTATATGGTGACTTGTAGTTTCTTAACACATGTGTACTTCTTATTAACAATTCGGTTGTGACACTGGATTTCATCGCCTTTAAAGCTCCTACAGACAGAACGCGATATATCCCGGCGATACGATACCCTTTGTCGATATCGCTGCGGATTATGGCGAACTGTAAGACTGTTGTAATGTACTAAATATTAATACACAGAAGTTTCCATATTGCCACCGACAGGAATATCTTATCTCCGAAACAAATCGTGTTATGTGTGTAGGAGCCTCTAATGTTATAAATTAAAAAAAAAAAGAAAATGTTACAATATTTTTAAAATAAACAAATACTTCATACATGCCTTCATGTATGTATGCATTCCTTCATAATTATACCTTAAATTGTTAATTATATAAATATTATCTTAATTTTATAAAATATTCCAATGCTTTTATCTCTAAGTTAAAAGTTGAATGAACGACCATTGAATGAAAATGAAAACTAGTTTGGTTGCTGTTCTATAGATAGTTTGGCTGTTAAAAGTGATTCAAATAAACTAAACCTAGCTCAATAAACTAATTGGTTGTGTTGAACCAACTGCCTTTGATTGTTGAAGGTGATTTCCTCATTAGTCGGAGATTCCAGTGATCTTGACTCACATGACCTAATAGTATTATATTATATATTGAAATCGACTCATGGGATTGATTCGATGAGAGAGGCTGCAATCGACTAAAATGACTTGATTGTATAATATTATATAATGATATCGAGTCATGGGATTAAAGCGAGGGAGAGGCTGCACTTGAACGTTCGGATATTTAGGGTAGGCTTGGACGACCCCAAGGGCGGGCTCTATGTTATTTCTGTTGCCGGACCAAATATAGAGCCCCTGCGGCCCCACCATTCGGGGTACCTGTTCGCGGTACTTCCTCCCAGGTATGGTCCACTGGTTCTCAATTATTATTCTCCTTTATTATAAAATAAATAAAAAAATAACCAAAATGAAGATTAATTAAGCCTAATATTCATACAAGCGAAAAATGAAACCCGTTTTGTGATTGTAAATTTATGATTCTGGCGACAAGTTGTTTTTAGAACGAGTGTTGATTGATTAAAGTAACATCATTAATTTATCAGAACTGTCATAAAAATTGCATCACCCAGTAAACATTTTTTTAAATTTAATTTTATTTACCAGATTGCCAGTTTTGAAACGACATTCTAAAAACTTTCGCACCAGTATGCGTAAAAATTGTTCGTTTGGTTTTTCTTCTTTCAGTTCCTTCATGGTACTTATTTTTTTCAAAACTACTTCAAAAGCTAATCAAGACTACCGTTGATTGGTGTTACCCTATCCTTGTTACTATTTCTCGTAAACATTCGTTCACTTCATGTAACGTCATAGTTTTAATATTTTCTGACGGGAACAGTTCTTTGAAACTGGTCATAATTACAACTTTTATTCAAGCATTAGTTAAAACTGAACTGAGAAACATTATTGAAGTTTTCTTATAAACTAAATAAGTAAACAAAACTATTCAATGGAATCAACGCTATGAACATATGAATAAAAAAAACTATCATAAAAAAAATAAATACATATTAAACGATTCATTTTTCAAATTGTTTTAAAAGTTATTTAAAATCATAATTGGTATTAGTTATTTAAATTTGAACAGCACAATAGTCGATAGTTGAAATCTTCCAAAGACTCAAAAAAGTAGCTATCTTGAACTTAGACTCTCAAGGACAAAATCTATAAAATTTATTTAATTTTGATTGATCAAATTCAAATCATCTGTTGGTTATGACGGTGCACAGTGATCGAAAAAGGCAAAAATCCTGGAAAACTCAACATTTCAAATGGTCCTCTCGAATACAGACATCTCTAATCTGTATAAGAATTTGACCATCATTACGGTGCAAAAGCATTTTATCTTCGGAGAAAAAAAGTCAAATTAAGAAAGATATTAAGGCTTTGACAAACAAAAATTATAACCAATTTATAAAGAAAAGTTCTATTATTTATTTAATTCGAATATAGAATACCTCGAGCAGAAGAGACATAATGTTATGTTGATGTATTAGATAAAGTAGAAATTGCTATCAACTCTATGTAGAAGATTAGCAATAATACATCATTTAGCTATTGTACTGTAAAACAATATTTTCTATAAACTACCTCGTCAGTTTTTTTATCTTTTACTAAGTATGATTAACAAATTTACTATCTTTTTAACGATGTCTCATTCTAATTTTTTACTTTCATTTATTAATCCCATATAAGAAATATATAGTTAGGGAAAGAGGAAACAGCCGATGAACACTGCAGAAGTAATCAGACCAAATTTCGCAATGAATGGTATAATATGGAATGTGAGGAGATCTAGAAAATGCGTACAGGGATGCTCGGTCATATGCGAAAAGTATTTGTAATAAAAAGAGGATATTCATGGATCAAAATATTAGAAATGTAGAATCATCCCGAGTAAATGGAAAACAAGGAAATTTTTCGCGAAGTCGAAGACTTTAAACCACATTTAAGTGAAACGAAAAATTATAAGGGATGAAAATGATGCACTCCTTACTGTGGTTGATGAAGTAGTGTAAGACGGGAGAGATATTTCAGTGAGCAGTTGAGTCCTGCATCTGATGTATATAGCAACGAATGTGATTTGGACGATGAGACGAATGAAGAAATTTTCCCGAAGGCTGAGAATATCGCGGACATAATCGCTGGACTGAGAAATCATAAAGCCCCAGGAACGGATGCATGACGGCAGAGCTGTATAAAGTGGTTGTTCACAAAATGAATAGTGAACTATGTGAGCTGATAGCCCATACATGGCAAGAAGAACATGTACCCAAAAAATGGAAGGAATCCATCTAAGAAGAAAGGTGATTCCAAAGAGTGCAGCATTAATAGAGAGATCAGTCTCCTGAATGTTGCGTATACAATTTTCTCTATTGCACTATATAAGAGGTTGATACCCTACAAAGAAAGCACAGTTGGTGACTACCAAGCAGGTTTTTGTAAGAATATGTCAACAATAGACCAAATTTTTACACTTAAACAACCGGGTGAAAAAATGTACAAATTCTAACACCCTATGTGAATAATTTTTGTGAACTTTTGAGGCAGCTTACAATTCTGTGATTAGAGAGAAACTCTATAGTGCAATGAAGGAAATGGTTATCCCTAGAAAACTTATAGGACTAACTAGATGTACCATTAAGGATAATATTTGCCAAGTCCGAATGAGCGGTAAGAATAGGAGCTCATTCGGTGTGAACACAGGGCTATGAAAGGGTGAAGCACTGGCACCACTACTATTTAATATAGTACTCCACAGTATCGTTAGCAGGACAGAACTGAAATTTGGAAATAACATATTTACCAGAATGGTATAAATATGGTATAAATGCAGATGACAGCAATTGTTGGAAGATCACAAGCTGCTGTGGAAGAAGCCTTTGGCCAGTTAGAAAAATAAACGAAAAAGAGTCAGCAGCCAATAGAGTCTATTTCTTCCTACCCAGAATGATTAAAGTTGAATTACGAAAATAAGACTATACAAATATCTTATAAGACCTATAGCGACTTATGCGTGCGAAACGTGGACAATCGACAAGGCAGCACAAAGGCTTGATCGCTTCGAGAGGAAGATGCATTCTGGGACCTGTCAAATATAATAAAACTTGATGTCTGCTAGGGAATTCGGAGTTGTATGTAAATACCAGGATTTAAGTACCTCCAACTTCGCCAAGTTGCAGAGACTGAAATTGATTGGACACAACAGCAGAATGGAAGACTACAGGTGTCCTCTAATAGCACACAGGAACACGCTAGGTGGTACAAAACCCAAAGGAAGACCCAGATCACGCCGCAGCATGGTATCCTCGCAGACATGAGACAGGCAGGGATGAGCACAGTGCATGCTGCACATCGGGAAGTTTGGGGCAAAAAAATAGAGCAGGCCAAGGAAAGCTTTATGCCTTTATCGTGACAATAAAGGAGAAGATAGTTTGGGAAAGTGTAGTGGGTATGAAACAGACATTTATGATGCTCGTAATTTAAAAAAAAAATTAATAAATACGTTTTAAATAAAATCTTTATTATTTATTACTTAATTGTGAATAAAAGTGAGTAATCATTTTCAAGTACTATTACGAAAATCCTTTATTTTACTTTAAATATCGTTCAAACGTCTCTTTAAACATAGCCTATAAAGAACAAATTTTTTTTTTCTCAATTTTTTGGAATAATACTAATAAAGAAGTCCTAAAACTTTAAAAAGAATTATCTCCCATATTAAGAACAGCAGAATTCTAATATAGCTAGTAAAATTACTATGACGCACGAGTTGAAACAAACATGCAATTTCTTTTGTTTTCAGTTTTCAAAAACAAAATTATAGTTAACAAATAGGTCAGTTATTTTCAATAAATTTAAAACAAGAAATTATTTTTAGAAATCGCGTAACATGAATAGAAAAAAAAATCGCAAATCCTACTAAGCTTGTACATTTAAGTTTCATTACCAAACTGATTTAACTCAATCTGTTAAAAAATTAATTAGGAAAATAACAAGACAGAAAATTACTGACCTTAATCTCAGATTTATTTAATTTTGTGAGCAGATATTAAAATTTTGTCATTTTGTCATGCAAGGAGTAATAGCTAACAGTGAGCAATGTGAATATTTATATGTACAAATAGTAATACATAATATGTATTTATTGAATTTTCATCGATCCGATAGGGCTATTGGCAATCCTTTCTTCATGTAATTTTTTACATTCACTTACCTATATTTGTAATATATAGCAAGGACAAGTATTGCTATCGTGAAAATATTCGAATCTGAGTTTTTAAAGGAAATACATGTTTTGAGCTGCTCTAAGTCCAAATAACCAAATGGTGTTTTTTCTGTGAACTGCCTAGCTCAAAAACGAAAATTTGTACGAATTCAAGGTTTGTACATGGCTGGCATGTTACAGCAAATTTTTCGTTAAAATTGGCTATCCGGAAGTGCCACTTGATGTCATCGATTTTAAACATTTTTACGATTTTTCGAAAACGGTTAGAACCGTATTGATTAAAGTCAATACATCAGTGTAAAATTAAATGTTTTTTAATCTAATGTAGGTCTTATTCTCATTGATTTTCTCTATTAATGCTTACATGTTTAAAAGTCCATTCAGCAAAATAACCAAGTTTTACTAAAAAGTGTGCATGTGTTGAAAAGTATAGTTGAAAAAGAAAATACGTTTGACGCTAAAATTGCGTTTTTAAGTTAGATATATGTCTAGGATATTACAGCAACTTTTTTGCACAAATCGACTAGTCATTCCCCCTTTTCATCCGTCAAAAACGTCGAAAATGACTTCATATTATTGTAACCTACAAATTTTAAAATTTACAAATATTTTGATAAATGAGGCGTTTTAATGAAGTATTAAAAACTCCTGAATACACATTCCCATTCCAATTGAATGGGTTATTTTGTCATGTTGGAGAATGTCTTTCCAAATGGTCCAGTATTTTTGTAGGTCACATTTTTTCTCGAATTTGCGGTCACATTATCTCATAATTCATGTGGAAAGAAAATGAGTGTTTGTGGGTTTTTAGTACCTCATCAAATAGAAAATGTTTACCGATCAACAGATTAAAAATGTCCCATTTACAGGGATTTACGTAAACCTTTACTAATAATAATTGAAGGTCATTAATAATATAAAATTTTATATTTAACCAAAAGATAAAATGGAGGAATTATTTATTTTTTAAATTTGTTATCGATGTATAATAAATCATCGGAAAGCTAAGGTTTTAAAAAATCAATATATAACATAAATTGTCATAGAAGGCAATGGAGAGTGAAAAATAATGACTTTATTGTTAGTAGTTGATTATGTATATTGAAATATTTAAATTATTACTATTTATCATTGAATGGGAAATAAATGTTTCCATGGAGAATAAATATAAATCTTCACAAGTTTTTGAAAAACCGAAAATAAACATTATAGCGTACAAATTTGTCATATTTCATATTAGCTGTCTTACGTTTGGAGTTATAATGAAAGTCTTTTTATGTTACAATTATTAATATTCATTGAAAAAAAGTAACATATTTCAAAGGATGTTTATAATTATGGAATGTGATATATCTTAAAATGAGCAACATCATATCCTCGCTTAAGTTTTTTTTTCTCATTACAATTGCTTACTTATAAAACTAATTCAACGTTCTTTACCAAATTAATTTAGTTACTTTTATTTTATTGTTTTTGCTATCTTGCATAGTCCGTGGTAATCAGATTATTGACATCCGCCCCAGACCGCGTAAATAGCTTCATCTCATCGTAACCTACAACTATTTCATTTACGAAAATTCTTGGAATTGGGGCGTTTTCAATCTGGAGGGAAGGAAACTTTGTCTATTTAATTAGCTACCTGGATCGTAAGATAATTTGAACACAAAAGTGATAAAAAAAAGTGGACTGCAAAAATACTACGCCGTTTGTTCTATATAACGTCATTATTTTGAGGATTTGGGAGGTGTAGGTCATATTTTTGACGACCATAATGTTTCCCCATTTTCTCTTAAATTATCTTACGATTCAGGCGGAATTTAAATGGGTATTTACGAGTTTTCAATACATAATTAAATCGACAAAGTTTGCCCCCCTTCAGATCGAAAACGCCCTAATTCCGAGAATTTTCGTAAATAAAATATTTGTAGGTTACGATGAGATGATGCTATTTACATTCAGGTTGTTAATAATTTGATAAAAATGGTTCTATACCATGGACTAGCAGTATTGTAACCCTATTGCTCTTCTGCGATCTTTCATATTGTATATCTTCATAGCTATATATAGACTTGTCCATATTCCTTACGTTTAATTTATTCTTTATTGAAATAGGTCTTTTGGCCAGATCTAATGTTAATTTGTATGAGCAATATTGCTATTCTTAAGGGAACTATGTTCCAGGATGAAATTGATTTTTCTATTAAAATATATTCTACCTCGGTATAAAACAGTTTTAGTTCTAAATATAGTAAAATGTCAGTAAATTTGGCAATGTATTAGTTTCGGCTTGTAAAATTGCTCAATTTATAAGTCTTATTGCAATAATTTCAATTTACACATATTAGCTTGCTACAAAATAAAAATAAAAATATATTTAAAAATGAATATATTGTTTCATGATGCTGACTAAATTGATTAATTGACTTTGAAGGAAATTCATTACGGATCAGTTCCAAAGGGAAATATAATTGTAAATAGATCAAGGACTACGGCCAGTGGTGTAGCAGACCACATGACTACAGAAATAATATTGCTTCCTTTAGAATTGCTTTTTTAGATTTTGTTTTGAATAGATTTACAAACGAAGATTTTAGGATATCTATTTTCTATAATCTTTTGTTGAAAGAAGAATGAGCTAGCAGGGCAGAGTGTGTTATTATAACTGAGTGGTCCTGTCCACATTCATTGGGTCGCTCAAAATATATTCTACAAATCTATTTTCAGTGACATCTTTCTTAAAATAGAGAATTTTTTATATATAAACAATAGGCGATATTATTTAAAATCAGTTATTTAATCTATTTTAGTATATCTAAACAAAGAAATAGGTTAATTATTAGGATATTGCTGGAAGATTCCTGACATAAGGTCTCGAGTGTCTTAAATACTGTTCAAAAATTACCAAAGATATTTGAGACTATACAGGTTTTATAGATTTTGTGTGTTGCTATTAATAATAGGGCTGATATTAGAAATTTGAATCATTTTTATGTGTGATCCTGTGATTTTATCATTTTCCTTTGGAAAAATTTTAAGTAATATATTTATATATTTTATGGAATAATTGTAAATATTATCTGAAAAGTACACATAAAAATTGTGCATCTTAGTCCAGGTACCTAGGAAAGACACACAAAAAAAAAAAGTACAACGGGTACTGTCGGGAGATGGTTTAGGGGTAATGGTGGGAGAGACTAATCCGGCAAGTTAACCTTGCGATTCTTTCTGCCAACCTCCTGACAGCTACCTAGATATTATACTTACCAGAATAGAAGTGTCGAAATTCATTTCCCGGGTCACAGTGAAGAAAAGATTAACTAACCCAGGTGGGAATCGAACCTACAACGTTAAGAACAGGACACTCTGGGAATTAATTGTATTTGCCTGGCCTGTATGTCACTCTACAATGCAACCTGATAAGCAAAATTCATATGATAAAACAATTGAAATAAAATATGACATTTATTTTACCCAGCCCTCTCACCGGGAAAATATGTATGTATTTTAATATTACCTATATATTTCTGAAATCACTTCATGCGGTACCTGCAATATATATATATATATATATATATATATATATATATATATATATAACAGACTAAATATAAATACAAAAAAAGACGTTGTCTTCCTATATATTCCATTTATTTTTATCTTTTTGCGCAAACGGTTTCGATCTTTTATCAGACCTTCATCAGGCCAAATGATAGTGGTCCTCCTCTCCTGCTTGGCGAATGGAGAGTTCCTGACGATGATCAGGATATGAATTTTAATATAAATATAAATATAAATATAAATCACTCTGAACAAAAATCATCAAATGATGGTTAAAAATTTAACAAGAGATTTCATTTTTATTTAGCAGTGGACCCACGAAAACGTGTTTCGACCTTCCTCCTTTGCTTAGAATAAGTTTAGTCGTTCCTTTGGAAAAATCTCCTTTCTCCTATTATGCCAGAAATGGACTAACGAAAAAAAAGATGATTTGTAACTGTATTTTCTGTTTGAAATACAAAAAAAAAATTATAATTTATTTTCAAGATTCTAAAAAAAAAACGTAATTTAAATACACAAATTGTTAAATAGAATTTGTTCCCTGTATTATATGTTGATCACCCACCAGAAAGTATTTTGAATTTTTGTAATTAATAAATAATTTTAGTATTTTGTATTTGAAATAAATTTTCTGAAACAATTTAAATACTTCGTAATACATTGTATTTTAAAAACACAATGTATATTGTATTTTTGTAACAGCCTCTCCAAATTGAATTATTGCTAATATACTGATTTAGAAGGCCTCAACTTATTGAGATTACACTTCCATCATATTGAGATATGAAATTTGGAAACAAATTTTGAAATGTTCTTAATCAGAAAAAAAGAAAGTAATTTAGCATTTCATTTGATTTTATAATTCTATTCAATTTAGAAATATTAGTGATGATGCTCTGTTACCCATTTATATATGTATATATATATATATATATATATATATATATATATATATATATATATTTTTTTTTTTTTTTTTTTATCTTTGTTCATAGTCATTGAATAAATGATTATTTATAAATGTTTTAATTATGAACAATAGTCATCAAGATTTAATAGTATGATATATAATCAGCTGCAAATGTTTATTTTTCAGAATAATTCATAAAATAAGACCTCGATGATTAGGGACATAAAAACAAAGATAAGCTAAATATATATAAGTTCGTCAGAAATGTTTATACGATTCTCAACCACTAGAAAATTAGTTGAAACGACAAACCATTCATGTGACCTATATCCACCAACGACACGGGTTTTAGAACCCAGACAGGAACAGTAAAATATATTAGTAAGATATTTGTAAGAACGTTTTACTCACTGATGGTTATTGCGAATTTGAAATCTGCAGGCTTCCAGTTGCTGAGGAGGATTGAAATATGAACGACAAGTTATAAAACAAAGTATTTCTTTGATCTGTGGTTCGAAGCAGGATAAAAATAAACATAGGTGTATTAAAGAGGAGAAAATATTTGAAACTTTCACGATAGGGCCCTACTACCATCTTTGAAAGCTTGAGGTAAATTTAGGTTAAGAGCGAATAAAAAAAGATGTATATATCGCTTCTATTTTTGTCCCCTAGCTGAGTTGTAGAAACCCCACTGTTACTATTCTAGTGGTCCTTGCTCGGTTATTATTTATTTTATACTGATACAGCAGAAATTAAATATATTTTTAACGAAACCTAAGGGGCTTATTTCCAATTTTATTATGACTATATAATGACAAAAAAAAAATACCACAACTTAAAATTCGAACGAATACACCAATTTGAAAAAATAATCTTCAAATTATTACCCGATGGTAAATTATTTACAAATAGTTATTTCTAGGCTTGGACATTATATAAAATAAATTATTTTAAAATACATAATGTGTATTTTAAGTATATAAACTACATTATCAAATTGAGAAGGTATCTTTAAGTTATGTAGTAAGACTAACAATGAAAATTTCAAAGGTGCTAAATTTTCAATAAAATTATCTTTGGCAATAAACCTAGTAGATATTTAGAAATTATAAAATATTTTAGGATTTTTTCATTTGATCAGAAGAAATATGTTAATTATATATAACAGTGAAATGCTCAAGAGATTAAAATAAATCGTTAAAGTGACAAAACACTCAATTACAGGTGAAGTTTCGTTAATGAATATTAAAATTAACCTAAGAACTAATTAAAAACAAGTTTTTTTAGATGACTTTGGTACAGGGTAAAGAGATATAGAAAATAAAATTTGTAATGAAAAAAATGATGAAAATGATGGCTAGTAATTATTCATCATCCGTGGGTTGACTCTGTGGTCGGGGAATCCTCCTGGGTCAAATCCAGCCTTTATAAAGTGGGTACTCTTAATTAAATAATTATTTAAGGAGGAAAACCTGGCGTTTCAGCGTGATATTGCCCGTCACCTCCCTGCACAACCGTTGGCCTCGTAACAGTACTTCTCCATATTGTACTGAATCCAAGACCCTTCATGGATTGTTAGTGGTACAGGTTCAATGGAAAAAATATCATGGATCTGCTAATTGGAAAATTGTGGAACGAAAACTTATTTTTTCATAAAAAAAAAGAAAAAAAATATAACACTCCTCCTTTATTGAAATAACATTATGGAAAAAAAAAGTTTTGTTCTGGGACTAAAGTCCTCTTTATAACAGAGTACAAAAATTATGCACATTATTCTGGTATAGATTAATTTTGCATGATTGTGGAAGTTTGAATATATCATATGGTATAATTGGAATTGTTTGAAAGAAAGAAGTTCCTTAAATCGGTAGCATGAATTACGAAGGATTTTCTGAAGGAATTGGTTTTATGAAAGGTGGTGTTTAAATCAATAAGTTGAGGTCAGGTATTAAGAGAGTGGATAGAAGAACGTAGAGTTCTGGGATGTTACTGATTTTGAGGACTTGAAAAAGAAAACACCTAGGAGGAATTGCCGTCAAGAAGTGGGATTGAGACACTTCAACTTGATGTACCAGGAGGAAACATGAGAATGCCTGGGAATCCCAATGATAATCTTATAAAGCACTTCATGAGTCTCTTTAAACTTTATACGGGAGAGACATGAAAGATAACTAAGGCATTCGATAAAATACCATTAGCCTTGGAGGTGTATTGTAGGAGATGTAACTGTTGCATATCTAGATTGCAGAAAATTATAAATGAAAAAGATAGACTAGGTGCGAAAACATTATGATATGTTTTGGTCCCTTTGAATGCATTATCACAGCCCAAAGAAAAAAACGAAGACGTGGAATAAGACCATGAAAACAAAAAGGTTGCTGGGGGTATACGACAGACAGAGGTGATGAAGAAGTGCCCATACCACTCAAGGTTGATAGCTTATAAACCCCTTCGCTTCTCCCCCAAGAAATTTAACTGCTATTCTCTTCTTGACAACAGTACAAGCAAAAGTAGAATTAGAAAAATCTTTGATCAAAACAATTACCTTTTCTGTGATCTATTTCATATTTGACCGTGGTTTTTTGGTTGAAAATTTTTCGTTCCAAAAATTCATGATCGCGTCAAAATATGCTACCCTCAAAAATTCAAATTCATCTCTGACTTGATGGTACTAATAGAGATTATTTGAAGAAAAGATCCGAAAAAATATGGTAACAAAATTGTAAAATTAATTCTATAAAGTATTTTTTTTAATAAAGTAACAGTGTTTCTTTTATGGTAGATTTGCAATGCAAATTAAGAGGCTAAAGTTATTAATCTTTTTGTAACTGTACCGTAGTTGAGTGGAAATGTCATAACTAGAGAATTGACTCGATTATGAGACAAAAATTTTCAAATCTTTTTAAATTTAAATTTCTTAAAAAAAATTCAAATTCAACAATCTTAATTTTAAAAATGTTTGAATATTTTCGTCTTAATATCAAGTTAATTCTCTAGAAGTGACATTTTCACTAGACTAAGGTTAATATGTCCAGCCTGTCCATTTACGTTGCACGAACACTTCTAATAGGTGTTACTATGTAAAATCAATTTTTTGTTGACAATTTTGTAGCTATATTTTTTGGGAAAGGGAGGGGGAGGTTCTACGAGCGTTTCACATTTCGATACTCAGAACTCCTTCCCTTCAATAACTAGTCTAGTCAATGAATGATTATAGAAGGAAATGGCGGGGACACAATTTTTAGCTTTGGGACATTGTTCGGACAAGTAAGGAGGTAAACATACTAAAAATTCCCACTCCTAGGTGGTGAGCCAGATTTGGGGAACGGGTAAGTCACTTGTTTCGGGTTTTCGTTTATATCAGGAAAACTACCAATCACATTGATAAAGATCTGACAAAATTTTCAGTATGATTGATTATGTACCATTTTCGCTACCTTGCTGAGTTTCCGAGATAGTTCAGGACGGATTCTCGGAAACTAAGCGGGGTAGCGAAAAAAGGTTTATAATCAACGATATTGAAAATTTTATCAGCTTTAGTTTTATATAGTTTTCTTGATATAAGAGAAAACTCGAAAAAAATTATTTCTAGACGCCCCACCCACATTTGGCTAACCAACTAGGAGTGAGGACTTTTAGTATGTTTGCCTCCATACTGGTCCGAAGTTAAAAATTGTCGTCATTTCCTTCTATACTTCCTTTTCGAGCATTCTTTGACTGGACTAAATCTCTATTAGCGTCTCCTTCGGCAGACCTCTATCCGCCATATGTTCCTTTACAATCTTTATCCACAGATTACAGTTAGAAGACATTTTATATTTTACTTCTAAAATGCAAAATAGAAAAATATATTTTTTTTGTATTTTAAAATATTATATTTGAAATACTGTCCAGATCTGCATTATACTTTATTAAGTACTTCGATTATGATTGCAAATATTAATATCCACGTGTGGTGAAGGCCCACGTGAATTAGTGACGTCAGAGACGGGAAAGGGGTCGGACGCTGGTTGGGAATATCTCCACCGTGAGGGCAGCACCTGCCGGTGATGTATTTTTACCCAAGTGCAATGACTCAACGGAGTATGTTTAGCCGCCCGGAGCGCGCTGACATATATTCAAACCCCGTTCGGCGCTGATACAGAGTTCACTTGTCAACTAAATGGTCCGCTTCCAGCTGGAAAAAAAGAAAACTATTCTCATAGGATTTATTGGGAGTTATGGCCGTTTGTCTGTCAGTAGGCAACAGCTTTTGGAAGCCATGCAACGAATCAAAAAAGTTTTTTTTCTTCGTCTAAAAATAACTTTTAGGGAAATTAATACTTTTGCTTCTAAGCCAACTATGACCTTGGGTCGTCCATCCTACCTCTGTTTCTAGAAAGGTTTTTTTTTCTTCCTCTCTATATAGCTACAGTATTCTAAACTTGAATATAATCTCATATCAAATTTGATGGTTTAGAAAATAGAATTAATAAATATAATTTTATGTATTATTACAATTTTTTTAGTTCTCATTTCGTCTGATCTACATTACTTAATAAATGCAAATAGAGGAAAAGAAAAAATCTGGAAAACTTTGGACAAGAGATGACAAAATTCTCTTTCAATCAATAATTACGAAAAAACTTAAGGCAACTTATCAATAAGGATTGTCACATTTTGTATAAAAATCAATACTCATGTTTAAAAAAATATAAGAAATATGAAGAAATACGCCATTTTTTTCACCTAACCCGATGGTTTATGGCGTTAAAACAGGGGGTAGGACGAGGGTTATGTAAGAGACCTCTTTTGCTGCATAGTGTTAGCATTTTATAACATGAATAAGAAATTAGGAATAATTGTTTAAGTCATTGTCTAGTGACTTAAGCGAGTTCATTACAGTTCTGTAAAATAAGCCATTGAAGATAAAAAAAAATATATAAAAAAAAATAAAAACCACTGAAATGAAACTAAACCCAAGTTATCGAGAGTTATAGAGGTTTCATACTTATTATACATAACAAGACTCTGATTAGCATACTAGGATAGGGCGAACGTTCATTCAAGATTCATGCTAACTGTTTAGCAAGATAACTCATTAAGTATCCATCATATACAATATATAGATAGCTGTTCTAAAAATCAAATTAACCTTTTAACTACTAGTAGGTAATTAAATAAAATATTGTATGTAATATGGTTTCAACATTCTAATTGGGAACCTCTAATCCTTACAAGTACTTATATACGAAATTTAAACCTCTCTATTTTAACAATAGTTTTAATCAGGACTTGAAACGGTAAAAAAATAGTATTTTTTATAAATAAAATATTTTTAAAAAGTTTCTGTATCATTGGAATTTTTATTGTCGATAGTTTGTATGAAGGTTTTACATAACTTATTTTTAAAAACTTTTATTTGAAAGTTCTGTCGATTTCGCTAAAAAGTCGCTCAAAACATGATATTAATTCATAGCTACTCAAATATACGACATATGTAGTAATTCATGTAATCATGTGTAGTAATACATTTAAGAAAAAATACAATATAATTCTAATCAAAGAGTTATATTGTCCCCCACTGTTTATTTATTTTTTTATTTATTTGTTATTAGTAAGACCAATCACTGTTTATTTTTCATTGAACTGAACTTTTTTCAAGAACTCGAATAATTAAAAGTTAAACATTTACCATGAATATGTGACATCATTACAAAAACGTTCCTCAGAACTTAACTTTTAAAAACTTTTTTTTTCCTAAAATGTTTCATAGAAACTGTTAAAATGGATCTTGTTTCCTGAAAAGTTTCACAGAAACTGTTACAATGGAACTTTTTTAAAAAGTTTCAACATCTGGTTTTCATCAAATATGTAAATATGCATAGAATTATGTAAATATACATAGAAACATTTTACATCTTCTACATGATAAATCACTGAGGGGCTTGAATTTTTTTTTTCCACAGTGATTAAAATATGAGTTGAGGAATCGAGAAATATTTAAACATCGTTAAGCAAATGTGTATCTTAATCAATTGTAATTTAAAAACAAAATCAAAACCAAGCTGGTGCTTTAATGTGATGAAATTCTGTAGGGGAGGAAAATATATATATTTACAGAGTGTACTTTGGCCTGGATTGTTAATAATTTTGTAACATACTACATATCGTAAAACCTATTTTATACTTCTTAAATATTCTTTTCATAAATGCATATGCATTGTAATTGATAATTTCTGCACTTGATCTAGTTTTGAAAAACAAGAAAGAAACTACTTTTCTAAAAGTAAGAAATATTAGAAAGAAGATAAGTAAAAAAAGAAAGAAAGAATCTTTGGTTTCTAATCCGTTCCAATTAATAAAGTAATTATATTTTTAAAACCATGGCAAACATAGGTGATAAGTAAATAATAATTAATAAACCTAACACCATTATGATCGGACTAGATAAAGTTAATGAAGCATGGATAAAATATAATTTGTGAATACAATATAAGATTAAAATTAATAAAGATAATAATTATTCACGATGATTTAAGCAGTGAAACGTAATTTTTTGCAATAATTGATGTATGAGTAACATATTTTTTTTGTTCAAACATTTATATGAATGGCCTCATATCAAATACGAACATCTTAATAAAAAAATCTAAAGATTTAAATATAAAAAGATAAATATATAAAAAGATTTATTTTCATGAAATATTGAAATTGCATCATAGCTTAAATAATGTCATAATATAGATGTATGTGTGTTTGTGTGTGAATGTGTACATATATGTATATTATCTGTCATATCAACTTATTACTTGTTGTGTTTTACTAGTGTATAATATTTTTATGTTTAGCTATTTTTACAATTAACATCAATACAAAAATTGCGGTAAATTTGTTAGGAAACGATATTATTTAATAATAATTAGTCATGAAAAAATTATTTAAATTTTTTTAAGAAACGGATCTATTTACACAGACTGAATTTACTTTTTATTTTTAGATATGTGGGCCCGTCCCGTTCTGGCAAATCTCTAAGCGTGGTATTTTCCTTTCTATCTGTTATCGAATAAGGAAATTTAAAATATTTCACAGTAATACATTTCCATAATTTAATATAATATCCAAAAATATTATATAATTAATCATTATTAAAAAGAAATTTGTTAAATTATCAAAACAATCTATTAAATAATTTCATTAGTATTTATGATTATTTTCTGCAGGAAGCATATATTATGTAACAATGTTTGTGGTTAAAACAATAATTCCTATTACTTAAATGTTAATCAACACAATTTATTGTTGATTGTAAGCCATTAATAATGATGACTTATCATTATGAATCAGAGCTTATCACTTTCTTATCATTAAGTTGATTTAAACAATTCAATCATACTAAAAGAATATTGCACGAAAAATGTATTGAAATAATTGTCAGAAATAGGCTTAGTGCTGCTACCTAGTGATTTCTCAACGAACTCACATCTTCCCTGATTCGAGAAACTGTCCCGAGAAAGCGCTTACTCCACAGTTTTAAAAGAATATTATACTATTGTATTAGTTTTCCTATTTCAACAATTTTTTTTTAATAGAGCAACATCTAAAAATATTTTTTATCAACATTATATAGTTGGTTTCTTCATTACAATATATATATATATATATATATATATATATATATATATATATATATAACAAACTATCAATACTATCGATCAATATAATATATTAATCTCTTTAAAAAAGTTAGGCTCTTTCGCAGACGAAACATATCCTTGTAAATCATATTTAATCGTAAGGTAAGAACCTACTGAAATTTCTTTGAACTATTATTTATAGAACCCACAAACGTAAATGCGATAATTTTTAAATAATTTAAAAACTGCTGATACTATGATAATATACAATAATGGTGTAATATCGACGGTCAAGAGGAGTAAGTTGTTAAGTCAAAAAAGAACGATGTACATAACTTATTTTAGTTGGATATTTTACTTTCTTTATTGAATATTAATACATTCTGCCACATTGAAGGGCATTAATATTAAGGCTACATGATTCATTCACACAATATGTACATACAATTAATATCAATAATAAAGAAAAATAAATATAAAAAAAATAAAATAAGTAAATTTGAATGCCTGTGAACAAAAAAAATAATGAAATAATAGATAAAAGCTAGATGAAATTAAAGTAAATAAATCACATTCACACCTATGTACAATATTTACATTCACCCAGGGGACTCTGAGTCATTCCTTATTCCCCGACGTGGAATCCAAGGCAGGACTCCAGGAGATCCCAGTGCTTCTCTCTCAGCCGCGTCACTGTTATTTGAAACCAGTGGAAACTGATGGAGGGCACTATAGCAACAGACGCTCATGTCTTGAGTGGAGAATCTGGCCATTGCCAGTACTTCAATATATACATATTTACAAAAGGTCGCGGGGCCACTGCCGTTTTAACCTCCGGAGAGGATTGTGGGGATGGCTGGAGCTAGATAGGGATGGTGCTACAGGATTTGGATGATGAGTGAGTTTCTGGTGAAATTTTGAAAATTTTTCTGGGATTAGGTCAATAACAAATGGGATATGAAGGTCATTATAGAGGATTTTGTTGGATACATAGAAGGGAGCATCAACTATTGTTCGGAGGATTTTAGACTGGAATGCGTTTGATGTTAGAAAGTTTTGCTATCCCCCACAGTTCTATTCCGTAGGTCCAAATAGGTTTCAGGATTGTCTTGTAGATTAATAGTTTGTTGTCGACTGAAAGTTGAGATTTTCTATTCAATAGTCTATAGAATTGTCCGTATCGTCTGTTAAGTTGTTGTCTTTTAAGTCTGGTGTGTGGGTTCCATGTTAATCTTTTGTCTAGAATAAAACCAAGATACCGGACTGTGTCGGACAGAGGAAGTGGTATGGAGTTGAAGTAGACTGGTGGACAGGAATTGCGTCGAAGGGTAAAAGTAATATGTTTGGATTTGGATTCATTTACTTGGGTTCGCCACTTATTACACCAGAGTTCAATAAGAGAGAGGTGACTTTGTAAGTTTAAGGATGTTATTTCAGGATCTGAATTGGAAGTTAAGATGGCTGTGTCATCAGCGAATGTTGCCAGGAGTGTTTCAGGATGAGTAGGAATATCAGCGGTAAACAGAATGTAGAGAACGGGACCCAAGACGCTGCCTTGAGGAACTCCCGCCTTGATTGAATGACAGTTGGAGGATTCTGTACCATAGCGAACTTGAAAGGAGCGGTCAGAGAGGTAGGATCGGAGGATAAAATATAAGGAATGGGGTAGATGGAATTTGAGCTTGAAGAGCAGTCCGGCGTGCCATACCCGATCAAAAGCTTGTGCCATGTCCAGGAATGCCCCCGAACAATACTCTTTACTTTCTAAGGCTGAGGATATGTGGTCAACAAATCGATGTCTTTGTTGGACAGTGGAATGTTGGAAGCGAAATCCGAATTGGTGGGTTGGAAGGTTTTGGGATTCTATTATGGGTAGGATTCTTTTCAGTAGGATTTTTTCAAAAAATTTCAAAAAAAGGATTGGGAGTAGGCTAATTGGTCTGTATGATGATGTATTATTGGAAGGTTTGCCAGGTTTCAAGAAAAGGACGATGGTGGAATGTTTCCATAAGAGAGGAAAATGGGTAGTTCTTAGGATGCAGTTGTATAGGCATGTGAGGAATATGATTGCTTTGGGTGGTAGTTGATGAAGGATCTGTGGAGTTAGAAGGTCGTATCCAGGAGATTTGCGAGAAGATAGTTTTTGTAAATGATATTTGACCTCAGATGGATGAACTGCTTTTGGTGGTAAAGTGAGTGGAATTGGTGAAGAAAGGAATTCTACTATTGTAGAGTGGGTCGGATTGGATTCGGGATGAGGAGTAAATGTACTGGAAAGGTGCTTGGCGAATTCCTCAGCTTTGTCTTCATCAGACGCCACCCCGGAGCCATCACCTCGACGGAGGGGATGGGAAATATTATGGGTTTTTAGGATTTTTTTGTTGATATTCCAGAGATAGTTTTCGTGAGCAGAGAGGGAGGTAAGGAAGGAGTTAACTTATTTTAGTAATGTAATTGTAAATAAACGTTCACAATTTTATTTTAAATGAATGGCTTAAGTTTGATTAAGATATGTATTGAGAAAATTCCTTACTTTATCTAATAAATTTGCATTATGACTTTTAATAGGTAATTCTCCGTGGTACTATTTATGAAACTATTTATGAAGTTTCAGGCAGATGTTAAGAATTCGATAAAAAGGGGTCTGTACCAAGGACTATAAAAGAAACTTCATCAATGTAATACAAATGTAGATTCCGAGGTAAAGGGATTCAAGCAAAAACTATCTTCTGCTTGAACATGAAATTGATTAGGTGATTAGAAAACATATAAAACATGCAGGGGAAATAATAATTTTCCCCTGAAAGTTAAGTTCATTTACTGTTTAAGGATTTCTCATGAATGTGTGTCTTAATCTGTTTTCAAGAACTACTTAGCAAGTTCAACTTGAAAAGTTTTCAAAGCAACGTTCAAAGTTCAAATTCTATTTAAGAATTTAAAATGATTATTGGCAGCTGATTCAAATTAGTTCATTATTCAATGCTATTTTGAAAAGTTGAGTAAATAATTAATAATGAAATGTTTTTGAATCTCTCAATATTATTACTTCCATTTTCTTATTTAATTGATATCTAATAGATATGTATTGCGATCATTATATATTTAGAATCCGAGTTTTCAACGGAAGGGCTCATCTTAGTTCACATAACCAAGCTTTCGAAACGGTTTATGTGTCCGTGTTGTGTACGAAGTATGAAGTATAGAAACGTTTGCGTGTGTCGTATAAAACAAAAATTCGTACGAAACTGAAAAAAAAATTATATACTGTGACGTTACAACAACCTTTTCACTAAAATTGACTTACCATAAGTGCCATTTTAATTTTTTATTCAATTGAGTTTAAAATTTTGAATTATTTATATTTAAAGTTCCATAAAGATGTGCTTACATAAAGATGTACTTTAACATTCGTCTTAAATATATATTTTTACTATACTAGGTATGGAACGTATTGCGGTCGAGTCAAATTTCCGATGTTTTTGACGGATCTGTACGTTTCAGAGCTCCCTGAGTACGAAAAACATATTTTCAGCCATTGGTCTGTCTGTCGGTGCAAAGATTATCTTGGGAACGAGTAGATTGATTTTATTGCTTATTTTTTTATTTTGTAATGTTATGACTACTGATGCCTGTGACACAAATCGGATGCTTCCTGCGCAATAGCGGCTGCGTAATATAAGAATAACTTCAAATTCAAAATTCTATTGACGGTAGCGCAAAAACAGCTAAAAAAAAAATCTGATTCAATTTATTTTTTGTTTCTTAAAGGACACATTTAAATATACAAAAAAATTGCTGAAATAGGTAGAAAAGTCGTGTGAGTGGAACCACAAGATTTTTTTATCTAAGATTGTTTATTGTGGTTTTTAGGATTATATGTAGAATCTACTGGAGACTATTAAGTCCTTTTTAGGGTTTAAAAAAAATCCTAGTGGGTATTTAATAAAAACATTTAGTCCGAACCCACAACATTATGATTGAAATGATTTAAATTTTTCTTTTAAACTTTACAGGTTAAGTAATTAGTACGTGGATGATTATCATACTAAATGGTGGTTCAGTACAGTGAATATCAGATCGCTTATAAAACTAGGCTATAGTTTTAAACTAATATTTTCACACTGCGTTTTTAGAGGATTTTGTTTTCGATTTGAAACTGTTTTTAATGTCTAATATAATGCTTTGTCACATAAAGGATATTATAAGGATAACTGTTATAAGGATAACAGAAAATATAAATTAATTAAGAACAAAACATTAAGTTTATGTTTCGAAGTCATAAAAAAAAAGTTTAGATTTTGAAATTAATACTTTTTTTATTAAAAATATCTTTGGTAACATTATGTTACGATACTAATGTAACAATCGATAATAATTATAGTAATTTTAGCACTCACTTACGTTCTTTAAATTCATGTAGTTACTTGTATTTTTACTGAAGTCGGTTCTCATATTATGATGAAACTTTTCTTTCTACAATAAAAAAAAACCTATTCCTACCTATTCAATACAATATTGTTACATGCAATCTATAATAATAATTATAAATGGGTCCTCCCACATCCCAAGATAACTTCTCAACAGCAGAACTTTATAGATTTAGTTCAGGATTTTTCCACATTTGCCCCTTAGTTGGATAAATAATTATTAGTGACTGAATCATTGATATCTCCAACCCAACATTGAAGTTAGTATTTAACAAACTTACGATTAGAACAAACTAAATAGCAGAGCATTCCTTGTTAATTAGTACGAGTGTAGTAACATTGAGGGCTTCAGAGAGCTCTGACATAAACGAGGCTCTAAATTCAACCCTCTGATCCCTTTGAAGTCTTGATTTACGGATGAATCAGTGCTAAAAATTTCACAAGGATTCGTTATTATGAAAGAATAAATTCTTTATCTAATTTTAATAATTAAATAAATGGCTTTCAACAGCTAAGCATGTTGCTAGCTTAGAAATCATGCTGACAAAAAATAATAGAATTTATGTATGAATTATAGGTGTGAAAAATAGAATTTAATGACAACAAAAAACTTAAAAGTATTCAATTTTTTTTGTGATACTTATTATTACTTTGCAAAGAACAGTCGAGAAACTGATGACATTATTGCATTTTATTGGATTGGCAACGTCTATTTTTTTTTTAGTATTAAAGTTAAGGAAGACTTAAGATAATTGGCATGTATGATAATTCTCAAAAGATATTTACCATCTATAATAAATACTTTCCCTATAATATTCCCTTTTCCCTGCTCTATTTAATTTGGCATTATAAACATAGAAAATGCCATTATAAAGGCGATACATACCCAAAAAGGTGTGAATTGAGATGGAACAATACCCATGCTTGAGTATATTGATGGTTTGTTACTGTTAAGCTAAGACATAGAAACAATAAAACTGAATGCAACAACCATATAATAAAAGCCGGTAAAGAACGGGGGGTTGGAAATAAACACGGACAAGACAAAACATATTGTTGCAACTTAAATGACGATAAACTCGGTGTTATAAATAAGGAACAATTTTGAACACGTAGGTATCTTGGGTTTAGAATAAGTATAAAAACGAAATTAAAGACAAAGTTAAGTCTAGGTCAAAGGCGGAGAATGCTTGTTTTTTTTCAGTTCCAAAACTACATAGCTCGTGGCTGTTGTCTTGACACTGAGGAATGAAAATTTACAAAACCCTTATTCTTCCAAAGATTCTTTATAGATGCCAAATATGACCGCTTACATTAAAGGATGAGCAACGTCTTAAGATCTTTGAAAATAAAGTATTGCGTAGAATATTCGAACGAAAGAAAAATGAGTCAACCGAAGAATGTTACACAACGCTGAATTGCGCGAACTGTACCCGATTAAAATAAATAGGATGATTACGTTGATGGAAATAAAATGAGAATTTAAAATTTAAAATTCCTGATATCAAAAGAATTCCTAAAAAGTTAATATGCACTGTACCACCGACTGGTGGGCGTCCGAAGGTGAGAATATTTCCTGAAGCTGTTCTGGCGGGTTGGTTTTAGACGGCGACCTTTGGATGGAAGGGTGTAAAGCTGGATTGTTATCAGCATCAAACCTTCGAGTTCGCTAAGCCTTATTATTATAATAAATACTTGTTAATCCTCTTGACAGTGTTTGTTCAATTCCCAAGTAGGCAATCAAATTTTAATTTATTTTAATATGAGGAGAATAACTCGCGATTTTCAGCAAGCCATTTTCAATAATTCAAACGTGGTCATTCTGCTGCCCAAGCAGCAAGAAATTTCGATCAAGTTTTTGTTTAAGAGTTGTGATTGAAGAACCATACGTCATTTTCTCCTAGAGGTACCACGATAGAGAATCTATCCCAATGGAGGAGGAAGATCTTAAGAAAGCTGTGGAAGAACACCCATATATGAACCTTTCATTTAACAGAATGACCAATTTCAACAATCATGGTTATTAATTTTAGTGATATTTCTAGTGGAAAAATGTATACCTATATTCTCAGTTTTATATTTCAACACTACAATAACCTACTCTGGAATCAATTAACGCACGTTCAGTAAAAATGTAAATTTTTCAACTAAAAATATCACTAAAATGAATTTACTAAAAAATGTTGAAATTGAAGTCCTTCTGCCAACTGAAAGGCTCATATAAATCTATATATTCCCTCCCATAAAACCACCTCATTCAACAAATCCTTCGTCATTCGAACTACCTCTTTTTGGAACTCCCTACCTATCGCCATACGTACACAAACTCCTTCAAACAATTCATGTTCCACACCTTACTTTGTATTCAATCTTCTGCAAGCATTTAAGAATTTTTACAATTACATATTAACGGTTAATTAAAAAGTACTATTTTTTTTTTGTCTGTATGTATCTATTTTTTTTTCTATATGTCTGACTACATATTTCTTGAACTCTGTCATTATTATTCTTAAGAGACTTTAGCCCCACAATAAAATGATTTTTCATTCATTCGTTCACATAAAACAATCAGAAAACACAAGTCGAATGACCGTTTCCAGACGTTTGAAATTGATCATAAAAATGGAAATGCTGAGGACACCTGGGTTCCCTACAAGTTTTACCAACGTCAGCAGTTATAGATGCAGGCTATCGATAAATTGAAGGAGTTGGGCTATGATATGACACTTACCTCAAATGTTCCTGATCCATTCGCTAGAGACTAACTCTTTTTCCGGAGCTTTGAAAATGTATGCAAGGAACATTGTTTACAAAAGATTAAGACATTAAAAATGCGTTATCTGACTTTGTTTCAGTTCGTGACTCAAACTTTTTCAAACCTGAGATAGAAAACTTCTCGTTGGTAAAAGTGCATTAAAAAAGATGGTAAATGACATATAAATCCAAATAATTTTAATATGATTATAATGATTAATTTTCGAAATTAAAAAAAAATTCATGAACTAATAACAATTGTAAATAACGATTATCCGCTCACATTCTTAAGAGTACGTATATGATTTTTTGAATTAAGGTTACGTACATCTCGCAAGTTGTTTATCTTCTTTAACCTTTCATGAGTTATTCTCAACATATTTCAATATTTCAAATTTCAATTTCGTGATTTCTCAAATAACACATAGATGTTTATTTTTCTCTTTATATGAATATATTAAATAGGAATTCATTTTGGCAGAGGCTTGGGTATTTTTGGCACAAAATTCAGGTGATTGTACCTTCGAGTATTTTCAGGAATTTAAATAATAAATTGCTACTTTCACGATGTTGATGATAAATATAGCCAACTCAACAAAAAAAATGTGGCAAAGATAAATAAAGCCAACTCATACAATTTTGTGATTTGAAAAGAGTATATATATAAATGTGTGTGTCGCAAACTTCGATATGTTATAATCCTGTGTAGGCCAAAGTAAATGATTTCTTATGGAAATAGTGAAGCCTTATGCTTTCCTAATTTATTTTTATTTACCTCCCCCCCTATATATAGGTTTTTTCACCCTTAAGGATTTAGAGAGCAAACACTTTTAGAGGTTTGCATTAAGTTACGTACATTTTGTCTGATTAGAAATTAGGCACGACATAGCGTATGAGGTATTATAGTTTTTGATTAAAACTTTTTGACGAATAGAAAGGTATGTGGATGATAAAAGATGACTTAGCCGGCATGATTTCTGTTGCCCAGTTTTATTACTTTTCTACCTATACTAGGTAAGGAAAGTATTGCAATCGGGTCAAATTTCCGACATGCGGTTTTCGACGGATCTGTAGGTTTCACAGCCCCCTGAGTCCGAAAAACACATTTTTAGCCATTGGTCTGTCTGTCTGTGTGTGCCAAGATTTTCTCGGGAACTAATGGACCGATTTTGTTTTTTTTATTTATTTTATTTCTGCTTTTATTTTGTAGGGTTTCGACTACTGATGGCTGTGGCAGAAATTCATTTCTTCATGCGCAAAAGCTTGCTCACAATAAATGAAAACAACGTTTTTCTATAGAATGTAGCCCAAAAACGGCTCTAACGATTTTGATGAAACTTTCCTATAATGTTCTGATCACTGTTCTTTCAACTTTCGTATAGAAACTAAATTCCCCAAAAAATTCAGGAAAAAAAGTTATAAGAAAAAGAAAAATGTTATGAGGCCTAACTCCCTAAGTATATATTGTACGGTGAAACTTATAATAAAACTTTTGAAAGGTAATTAAATTACCAACAAAACAAAAAAAAAAAATCATCGGAATCGAACTAATATTAGCGATGATACAGCTTATTCTATTTTTTACACATTTTTTAAACTTATTTTATTACTTTCCTACCTATACTAGGTAAGGAAAGTATTGCAAAAATCGAAAAACAAGCCGTTTAGCCTATCGTTTGAAAGGTAATGAAATTCCCTACAAAGCCATATAAAAATTGTTCATTTTGGACAGTTATTAACGAAGTTACAGTGATTCAATTCCCAATGAAAGATTACGAGTTCATTTCCTGGTGTCAGAAAGGGGTGAATAAGAGAATAAAGATGACTAAGTAAATTAAGAAATTCTGTTGCCCGCATTACACAACCTTCACTATTTCCTCTACTTTTAACAGAAATCATTTTTTGACAATACTAAGCTATTGCAAAATGTTTTTGATCAGCAATATTAGTGAGTATTGAATTTTTTGCACTGATCTAACTTAAGCTGGTTTCATTGCCTTAATTTATCAAATAAATCGTACTCAAATCCTTTGGTTGATTAATTTTCAGGAAAATAAATTTAGTTCAATTCTTTTTTGTTTCTTCATGAACATATGTAAAGATATAAAAACTTTTCTGAAATAGGTAGGAAAGTCGTGTGAGTGGACACACCAGATTTTTTTTTTTATAGAAGTGGCCGAAAATCTTAAATGCCTATCAAAGGTAACTCCTAGATAAATTATTTGTTTTGAGAGTTTATTTTCGTTGTTTTTGATTTCGAATTTCAATGGTAATTTCTTTTTTCCTTTTTGTTACGAAAAACCAATCCCCTTAGGTTTATCCGGATTAGGCTCAATGTTCAGTTCAATAACTTTCATCGATTATTTTTTGAGCATATAAAATGCTTTATAAAAATTATATTTGATGCATAATAGTTTTATCATTTAATCAGAGAAATCGTCTTCTTTAATGTTATTATCCTTTAATAATAATAGGATCATTAATAAATGAAAAAAAGGTTTATGTAGTGATGTTTATATGGATGAGAAATAAGTGTATATATTTATTTTAATGGAAACAACAGACAGACAGGTGTAAGGGCGCGAGATATAATACTGTAAGCGAGAAGGCAGACCTTGTTTAAGGAAATCCATCTGCATTTCCCACAGAGGCTGCCAATCAAACTTGGCTTGGCTCCACCTGCCCGGTCTTTTCCTGGAGGGTAATATCTAACAAGTTTGTATTGCGCTGCGTCTTCGGCAAGATTTAAGTGAAGCATGCTTCATACACCGTTTCTCGGAAATATATCAAAAAATTAATTAAACTTTATATACAGTACCTCACTTATTGATAAAGAGGCTGCCTTCGGAACATTAAAAAAAAAGAAAAAAAAAAAGGTTAGATGAAGGCGAGGGTAACATGACGAGGTTACGCTTTCGTAATTTATCTTGGTCACTGTGAATGGATTCAAGAAGTAATGTCTTTAATATTTGATGTTAAATATTAACGAAGTAATGTCTTTAATATTTAATATATGATGCTATGATTTTTTTTTATTTGTCCCTCTCGTATTCAAAGGGATCAAACATGAGTTTTTATAAAAATTGTGATTTTTGTCATAAAAAAAACAAAAAAAAACAAAAAACAGGGATTTTAAAGGATCATAATAAACTACTTGAACAAAAACTTTGATCACACTTTATTAACACATCACGTAATGAGAAATATAAAACTATGAAAGAAACCACAAACTGCTATTTGATTATATGAAAAGTAAAATTTATTTGGCTGCTCTCTGAACCCATCCGGAATACTCAGAATGAGCTTACTCATTTCAGTATTCAGGCACTTTCAGTATTGCTACCACAGCTCATTCTTGCCTTCCTTCGAGCACAAGATGAAGAATTCATCTTTCCTCTTCAAGACATTTTCACCATAATAAAATTTAACAGTAACCACAACTACTATAAAATGGATGGGTCTCCTATGAGTTTCTGGTACGGAGTTGTACGTGTGTCACATTTTAAATCAAACCCACGGACTTATAAATTCATATTTATACGATAGAAATAGAAGTTCTAATCGGCTTAGAAGGGACGAAAGCAGGTGAGACGTTTGACTCCTTTGGAATAAATGCGATGGAGAGTCTGAATCCCCAGTTTATGTATTGGAGTATTGTCCGAATAACATGCTCCTTGTCATCCATTGGTACAATATGATATAGGAACAATTATCGATCATCTAACCATCGAACTACAAATGGAAGCAACTGATGATCTTTTCTCGAAGATTATTGCCTAAATACATATGGCTCAACAAGTTTTATAGACATTTTTACATTTAATACGGCAGAAAAAAAGGCATCGAAAGGAAAAAGTAGAATCGAAACAAACGATCAAGGCTTAGACTACAACAGGAAGAAGAAATGCATACCGCTCTTAAAAGAAAAATACTGAGATGAATTCGGTGAGAAAAAAATCTCAGTTAAAGGGATCATACCTACAAGAAATTTCTTGAAGAGGCTCAGTTTTCAATAGGATCAGGTGCAGACCATAGCAGATTTTATTATTTTAGACTCATTTAGAATCCTACAAACACCAATCTTTGACTATTCATTAATATCGTTTTTTACACTGCTCTTAAAATATTTGCTATATTATAAAGTGGTCCAAATTAACTCTATTTTGTTCTAATTTTTAAACAGTATATGTACACTGACGAATGTGCTGTGTGATTTAGCATTTCAACACAGTTGAGCAGACGTACAATAATAATATTGTAGTAGTTCTTGCGTATGAATCAAAAAGGATATGGTTCAAAGATCCATTGGGGCAATAGGGATAAAGCAAATTTTACTTACGCTAGACGTCCCAAGTTTTCCCAGCACATCTTTCCTAGAATGCACTGCAAACCTTTTTTTAATGTTACGGACTTTAATGTTTACTCAAATGAAAAGTAGTTATCTGTAAATGAAAACAGTTTTATTTTCCTCCTCAGACATTGGATACATGACTCCATGACTTGCTCCACAGATAGAGCCCCGTATAGATGCGAATGCCCGGAGGAAGGCGTAGCAGAGCCATGACAGATGGAGTTGCTATTATAGGCAGCCTTGCAGATCAAAGGCACTCGGGACCATTTCCTTTATTTTCGGCCATAATTTGTCTTCGCAGTTCCTCCTTTGCTTTGTCTCGCCAATCTGGGCTAGTTGGGCAGCTATATCTTTAGAAATGAGTGATTTACAAGACCAGGCTTTCACTTTATTTCCAAAACTATTACTTCTTAAGCTATTCCATTTCAAGAATGTTTTCCTCCCATCCATCCCATCCTGGTATACTTGAAGTGTTTAACAATCATACTGCACAGGATATTCTTAACTTGACAGATAGATACAAATGGAGAATTTAAAACATTTTTTATGATCTAGCAAAATAATTTGTAAACAAGGAAAAAAGATTTAAGGATTAAAAAAAATGTAATGATTTGTAGTCCAATTTTCTTTAATGATCAGTCGACGTTTTGATCCAGACATATGGGTTATCATCAGGGCCAAAGAAACTACCATTATTACTCTATTTCTATATTATTTCTGTCATTACTGTTCATTTTTATTTATTTACGTTTTTTTTGCATACTTTTTATTTATTTACGTTGTTTTTGCATACTTTTTATTTATTGAATTGTTTTTGTTCTTGTTTTTATTTAAAATCATTATTTGGTTTACAAATTCTTACTTTTGACATACTTATATTTTTCATTAATTTATAACACAAAAACATTTACTTGTCGTATTTCAATGTTTTAATTATTGTTATGCTTATATAGCCGTTAACTCATGTGTACTTATGTATTTATCATTTTTTGACTTTATTCTTTACTCATATTACTATTTATTTATTCCTATTAATATTATTGTTACTGTTATTCTTCACTCTTATTGTTACTGTTATTCTCACACTTTTATATTTATCATTTTCCTGATGATATTTTATATTTTTTATGTATTTTTAGCCCTGTTGATTACCCACATGTTTGGGTCGATAAATTGGCTAACACTTTAAAGAAATTCTGACTGCAAATAGAGACAATTTTTTTCATCCTTATAACAGTCAAATAATTTCCCATATCTGAAAAAATATTTAGTGTCTCCGCTTACACGAATTTTAGCGGCTTGACGAGGAAGGCCGTTGGAGAGTGGGCCTCAGGGTTATCGGTTCTGTACGTTGTGGGTTCGATTCCCACCTGGGTCGGTTACTTTTAATTTTTGTACGGCCCGGAGAAATGGATCGTGAAATTCCCACTCTTTTAAGTATGTGGGGGCAACCTCAACGTAGCCGTCATGTGTTGGCAAAAAGGACCGCGATAGAGTCCACTTGCCGGACTAGTTCCCTACATCAGTAGCAATAGCAGTAACGCTGTAATTGTACAATTCAATACAAAACTCGTTTCTTTAATTAATTGATTGCTCTACTTATCCTTGTTAAACAAATCCGATACCTAGGACCCCACCTGGAAAAACGACTCACTTGGAACTCCCATACCAGGCTGAAACGACTAGAAACCGCTCGACGTTTTCGTCTACTGCAGCACTTACTAGATAAACGCTATGAACTTCCAACTATTTAAAAAAGACTCATATATATTACTATAATAAGGCCTATTTGGACTTACGGGATCACGCTTTGGGGCTTTACTAAGTCATCAAATTCCTCTCATATCCAATTCTTACAATCGAAAATACTTCTTAAAATCCTCAATGCTCCCAACTAGGTCACAACTAAAATTATCCATCACGACCTTTTATGTATCATATGTTTCCGATTTAGCCCAATACATATACCTATCCTTCCATAATAAACTTCTGAACCATCCGAACCTTATGTTTCCAATCTTGCTTCCTCTTCTATTCCTGAAAACCCTCCGAGGCGTCTAAAAAGAAGATGGTCTCGGGACCTTTTAATATAGAAATATAATTGGAGTGCTACCAATGGGTAGTTTCTCTTCATGTTGTACATGTCATACTACTTGTTTCATATTTACTTGTTGTATTTATCATTTAATATGGTTGTAAATTTCAATAATAAAAAAAAAATTGAGTATTAATACATTCTGCCACATTGATGGACACTGATATCAGGACTACGGTAATCGTTCACATAATATGTACATACAAATAATAAATAAAATAGAGAAAATAAAGTAAATAAAATAATCCACATATGTATGTACAGAAAATAAAATAATAGATAGAAGCTGAATGAAATTAAAATAAATAAAACACATTCACACTTATGTACAATATTTACAATTGACCCAATTAAGATTTTTTTTATTTTTTAGACATTTTCACTATATCTACAACAGCATCTAAAATGTTATGGATTGAGTGTAGTTTTAGATTTATTCAAAAAACTAAAACATATAAAAGATATGTATACATTGTACGTACCCTGTATCTTTGATATAACTGATTTTATTATGAAAACTTTTTCAGAGATTTTAATAGCCTTTATAATTATGTATACTTCAATTTTCCTTTTTTTAATTATTTTTTTTTCCCGAAAACCTATTATTTAAGAAAAGTTAAAGGAATTTATGAAAAATATTTAAGGCATATTTTATAAAAATCGTTGGCGCTGTTTTGCATTAAAGTCTATATATAGAAAATTGCTCAAAAGTTCATTGGCTTCAGACGTAGGATCCTAAAAGAATAGAAAAAAAAAAGGAACAAAATCGGTCCACCTGTTCAACACTTTTTTTTTTTACTAGCACAGACAGGGACCATTGGATTCAAATGCTTATTTTGGGAGGAGTTTTATTGTATATATTTGATTTGATGAAAGATAACTATAATTTCATCTAATTGCTGTTGGGTCAAATATAATTGCCCTTGTTTACATTAGCTCAACGAATGGTAACATAGCCCCGGCTATGTTAAAAGGTGAGCTGGTGAGGGTTTGCTGACGTTGGCAAGAGGTGTTTTACTCAGCTTTTTCGGTCAAGAATTAATAAGAAACAATCTGCTTCATGATGGGTAGCAGAGGCGGTCGCACTTTACTTTTGATTCTCAGGTGGGGTTGCATGTATGTAGAAGAACGATTATGTTGAGGACAAACTGTTCGCCTAACACGTAAATAGGCAAAGATAAGTCAAGACTAGTCATGCTATAGTATTGAGGATTTTATTAAAATCTGGGTCTGACTGAGAACCCAAAAATCACTGCTTTAGTTTCTAATTTATGATCAATTAAATTACTGATTATTTGTTTTCTATATTCAATCCAGAATTTGAGTAAAATATTCGGTACTAGTTACTAGAGTAATTTTTGACCACCTCTGTCATGGGATCCAATTAACAATAAGTACCAGTATTTATTATGCATTGTCATGTTATCCTTATTACTTTCACTTACGTATATATGTAATATATACGTAAGGGTAAGTATTGCGATCAGTGAAATCAGGGTAAGTGAAAATTTTCGAATCTCAGTTTACAACGGAAATACATGTTTTGAGGTGCCGTGAGTCCAAATAACCAAGTGTCGCAAAATGGTCTGTATGTCTTTGTGTGTGTGTTAACAGTCTAGCTCATAAACGAAAAGTAGTACGAAACTGATATTAAGTATTTAAGGTTTGTATATGGGCCGGATGTGACAGCAACGTTTTTGTTAAAATTAGCTAACCGGAAGTGCCAGTTTATATGAACGCTGAAACACATTCTTACAATTTTCTCAAAACCAGCTCTAACGATTTTGATTAAACTCGGCTTATCATTGTATAATTAAGTGGTATTTAATATTATTTAAGTGTTATCCCCGTTGATGTCACTTTACAGGGCTTAAATGCCCAATGTTCATATATGTTTTCCTCTAAAGTACCTTTGATATGGTTTATTTTAAAAAGTTAATCTTATCGCATTATTTTATAGAGTTATAAAAAAATGCTACATATAAGAAATTCTACACTGCAATCACCACCTCTGGAATCAACTTACTCATTGTCTGCATAGATAACTTTTTCAACTAAAAATATCACTAAAATGACAACACTCAAAAATGTTGAAATTGGAGTTAGTCATTCTGTGGGTTGTAAAAGCAAAGAAAGTTGTGTGGTTTATAAAATCAGATGGAGTGACTAGATTTTTATTGCCTGTCGTCGATATATTAAATAGACATTTTGTAATTATAATGGTCTTAATGACTTGTTATCCTTAAGCTTTAAGCTTTAGCTCCGTTTAAAATGCATTTCAAAAAAATGTATAATATTTCAGCATTGCCAGAAAATAATTGCTATTCAAAGTAAATCGGTAAGTGAAAGTTGTGTGTTGCGCACACCAGATTTTTTTTTTAGATTTATACAAGCCGCTTCAGGGTTAAGTGGCCAAACTGCTAAAATGAACTAAGGACCTCAAAAAAAGAAAAAAAAAATTCCTCTGAAGGTAGGTCTTGCAAGGTACGCATGAAGGTATGCAAATGCTGTGTTTAGGAGATATTCACACCTAAATATTTTCGTTGTTATGAATTATTTACAATTACTTGTTCTAACTATTTTATTAATTAAATGTAAATATTAACATTCATATTAAATGTTGTTTAAAATTATTTCCTAGAGCAATATCAATGGATTGGCCGTGCGGGATCATTGGCTTACCTGCACGTTCCTCAGACCTAACAATACAGGATTTTTTTGTTTGGGATGACATTAAACAAAAGTAAATGCAAGTCTGGTCAATGACCTTAATTCCTCCCGAAGAAGGATAATTCTTGTAAAACAATAACACATATCCAGTGCCGTCCTGCCACTGCTGCTGTTAAAAAAAAATGCCGAGAAATCACTTTGAACAACATTCAATATGAATTTAAGGTTTACGTTTAATTAATAAAGTAGTCGGAACAAATAAATAGGCTTTATTTATTTTGTATAAAGTCAATAATTCATAATAACGAAAATCTTTAGGTGTAAATATCTCCAAAAAAAAGCGATTGAAGAGAATTTTTGGGCTCTTTGCAGTTTGGGCTCTTAACCCTGAAATATCCTGTACAAGGTATTTTAGTATAACATGTCTATGTTTTAACAAGGATACAAATCTTATATATTTTATTGAAAAAAAAAATGGTTAAAATCATCTTAACAGAAATTATTACTACAACACGGGATAGTTATAATATAGTGGAGGGAGAAAAAACACTATGTTAAGAAAACAAAAAAATATAAAAAATAACCTAAGCCTCAGAACTGATTTCTTTTCGCTCCTTTTACCAGTGTGCCAAAATTTTCGGCTGAAAATATCGCAATGAAACAAATGCACGTGACACGACGTAATGGCCTCAACCATCAGCGGCTAAAAGGATTCACAAACTGGCAGCAGGATATTTTAAAAATTGAATCAATCTATTTAAAATAAAGGACGATTCACTTCCGCGTAGCAATATTTCACAATCCCTAATAAGCAACATGTAATGAATCAAAACTATAAGATTTATTTGGTTAGTAAATTATATTTGGGAGTTTATATTTTATTTGGGGAGTGAGGTAGTTCAGAGGTAGGGCACTGAGCATCCAATGCTAAAGGTCCTAGGTTCGAATCCCTGCTCACGGCAGAAAAAATATTTATTCTGTTTCGTTGGCCGTGGGATGATCCTGGGTAGATATACTCTCCTGGGACACACTCACTCTCTATAAAGTGGGTACACTTAATTAAAATAATTAATTAAGGGAGAAACGTTCGGTGGTTGAGCGTGATCTCGGTCAAATCACCTCCTTGCACTACTTTATACCAAGAAACAGTGCTTTCCCTAAATATTGTTGAACCCAAGACCTTTCATGGGTTCAAGTGGGTTGGTACTTTTTTTTTTTTAATTTTTCTTCTTTTCTATGATTTTCTGCAAGTTACTGTTGTAAGTTTTTCTGTTATGCAGATACATGCGAATGAAACCACATATTGGGATGTACACCACATTTGATTAATGAGAATAACCGTTATCTGTGTCTAAATTTTAGTATATTTTTTTGTTTTATATTTACATTAAGGGAAAAAAAATAATCATGAGTCGGTTTGACAACTTTTAGTCTGTTTATAAATATCTATTATCAATTATTAGGTTTCTACTAAGACCTTTATGAATTATCTGCATTTTTGTATTTCTGTGATGCAGCAGGAATAATTTATGTCGAATGATTTGTCTCTTACTATAAATAATGTGATGATATATGGCACGGGATGCCAGAGGAATTTTCAGTTCTGTAAATAGTATCTCTCTGGGTTAATTTTCGTTTGTTAGTATTGGAGTCATTCCATTTCTATTTATTAATATCTCAGATCAAAAATCAAACCATTTAATTGAGACCCAATCTATGTGCTCTAGAATTTTTGTGTTGTATTATGAAAAGGTACAACAGTAGGTTTCCTTCTTCGTAGCTCTTAAATTTACTAGAATCATAATATTATAAATTTGAGAAAGCTATATATTAAATCACTAATGATTACTTTCACTTACTCACGTATGAAATATATAAAAAAATAATGTGTTGGGATCGTGAAAATAGTCGAAAATAAACAAACGAATGATACTAACATTACGTACTTGAATTATATTTGGCTGGAATATTATAGTAACTTAAATGGGGAATTAAAAAACGAAAAAATTCTAAAGAACTTCTGACTTTATTTTTAAGAAATAAAAAAATATCTAGTTGTTAGCAGTAATAAAAAATGGATAAGTATGATCTGAGAAAAACTTTTCTAATTAACGAAATTGAAATATGAGAGCAACTTTCTTGCTTGTTGAAAACAATATCCGAACATACGAATAGTAGTATTATAGATGTACGGCATACAGTTGGAACGTTAAAGAAAAAATTACATAATAATAATTAACATTTGGAGCTATGCTTCACAGATACATAGGAGATCCAAAAAGTCTCACATACGTAAACAACAGCATTTTCAATCAAAACTTTTCAGTGCTATTACTAAACCTCCCTGGTACGTTAGTAACATTACTTTATGTAATGAGTTACATATGATTTTACTGAAATTAGATTAGTAAATATATTTTATGTGGTGGAACGTACCAGGTTTGTTTACATTCAGAAAACACTCTACTTGTTGACCGAGTATAAATGTACTTTCTTAAGAATGCATTACATTAGCCTTTTTTTATTCACAAATTGTGATAATAGTAGATTAACATTTTTAGTTTTGCAATGGCGTGACAGCTGTATCAAAATAAGAACTACCACCTATTTTATTCAAAATGTGCAAAAATCGAAAGAAAGTCATTTCTCGAGTGAGTTTTAATTAAAAATCAACTTTGCTAATATTTTTATATCGATAAAAATCGCACTGAGCTCAGGATATTATGTTCTAAAGCTGGAGTTTCCAGATACAGGCATACGAATAAGAATAATTTTATTATTAACTAATTCTATGATAGGAATAAATTTAAAAAAAAACTTTCGTCTATTTTAATTTTTCCTACTGTTGGTACTGTTATAAGAATAATATTTTTATTTATTTTTAATTGAAGTTTATTGTTTTTATCAGAAAATTTACAGTGCCATGTTGAATCACGTGATAGTTTTACACAAAACCACTATTTTAAGAACTCCTGTAATTAGAATATCTTTCTCTATTACAATATGGAATTGAGAACTTTTTTTCCTGATTAATATTTAAACGGAAACTTCAAAAATAACGATAATTTCATATATTCAAGAAGGATAATGAATTTTCTAAACATATACTCCATAAATAAAATATTTGCAAAATATCATTTCAAAATATAAAAATGCCCTAAAAAAAAGTTGAAACCCACATAGACGTATAACTGAAGAGCTTCAAAATATATTTATAATGGACCTACAAGGAAATTAAAAAAAAAAAAATGATAGTTTTTTTCACGAACTGTCATTAAAGACAACACGAATTTAATGCTTCATCTTCATATACCTCCTCTCCTCCCATATGCCTCTCATGATCTCCACGTGCTTACGTTTTCTCTGCTCAGACCACGCATCAACCTTCTTGGAGCGCTTCTTTCCTGCATAAGACAAGAAGATTCTGTTGCTTAGAGTACCACAGGCTTGACAACCGTGTTATAATGCCGTATCCTAGCTTTTAGGATAAGTTCTTCTTTTTATAAAAATCACTGGCGGCAAAGCTTAATTTCTCTATTTTGGCGATTCTTTCCTTAAACCCTACATGATAGTATTTTAATATTAAACCTTTGCAGGTTCGCAAAATATAAATACAAAAAATATAATAAAAACGCTAAACTCCACAAAAACTTGACGGGAACGGAGAAAAATATTAAAAACGCAAAAAAAAAAATGGAAGATAGTGGGGAGAGTGGGAAAAATTGAGACTTCTTAAATGGCATAACATAAATTTTATTCATCTTTTTCAATCGCTTAACTCAATACATGTCAAATTTTTGTGTTGCTCTGTCAGTAAAACTATTTTGCATACCTAATTTCAGCTCATCTGATATAAACGAGGCCGTATATTTAAAAGCTTTTTTTTTTTAATTTTAAAAATAACATCATTGAACGTAGCAGTTACATGTACATTGAAAAACGATATTGACACCACACAAACAATTTTTGTAAACGCTCCACTAATTAACCAGGTGTTATTTCTCCATAGATCTAACTGAATGATAAGCGGTTGTTTTGTGAGTCTACCGTTCAAATGTGTTGATAGAAGCGGCTAAACCAACAAACAAATTCCTTGTTTCTAACGCTTTCAGATATTTTTTCTTGTTTTAACAAATGTGTTAAAACTCGACCATTCTATATAGATTATGTCTAAAAGATTAAAATCACGTTAGATTGATCAATACCACAGAAAATTGCTTATTTGAAAGATAAAAACAAAGCTTAACTTAAAAAAAATCTTCAGCCATAATTACCGAAGATGCATCAATTAATTTACGTTTTGGATTTGTACTTGAATATATATACTGCTTGCGCCAATTTCAATATTCATAAACATCTATTTAAAAAAAAAAACCAATGTGTTTAAGCATACGTGCAAGTACATCCCGTCTCTTAAGACATATAAAGTCATTTCCGAAATAACTTTTTTAGATTTCAGAGACCTTGAAAACTTCGTCCCCCTCCAAAATTTTTTAAGTCATGTTCGAAACTATGACGATATTGAGACAAAACGATCAAAAATGTAGAAGAAACAGCCAACCAACCCAAACCAATAATCTTCAATTTTTTTCTCTTCAAAATTTTATCCACACTTGTCATAGTCTTGACAATAAGCAGATGTGATGTTAAATTAAAGGAAATTGACATTTTAGGCATGATAAAGAATAGTACCCAGCACCACTTCTTCCACGCCTTGGTTTATTTTCTTACTTCAGGAAAGGAGATCTTTTATCCAGCTCCTCTTTAGTCGTCTCCTGATGGGCATTTCATCTGTGGCCATGTCGTTAATAAATTAATCCCTTGTGATGTCCGTGTAGTTTAAGATGAAATCGGAAGTAGAGAGTAAGTATGTGTAGGTCGATAGTTGTTTGTGGTAAATATACGTTTTAATTATTTGAAATGACATGGGGCCCACATGTTAAAATGAAATGTATGACACTTAGCAAACGACTCAAACTACTTTACTTCCTTTTTGCTAAATCTTCAAAACTAAAACTAAAACAGAAACTGAATACATATACATACTTACTTAAGCCCATATGGACATACTCATCACAAATACACGGCATCTCTAAAAAGACCCACCTACAATAACTTCAAACGCTGCAATCAAAATTATTGCGACTCATAACAAAAGCACCTTGGTACGTTACTAACAAAACTCTACATACTGACCTCCACTTTCCAACAGTTGACCAACATATAACGACCCTATACCAACGATTTTACACGAACTTAAACGGACATAATAACAGACTTATAAGAGACATGGCCACAGCTGACATACCTCAGAACATGAGGAGGAGAGTAAAAAGGCGTTGGATGAGGGATCTCCGACCTAAGTAATTGGAACAAGTTAGAGAAGAGGTACTGCTGAGTACTTTCCTTCCCCATGCCTGTCCATGTCATTATATCATTATCGCCATCACATTTGCTGATTGTCAACTTATTGTTGACAGGCGCAAATACATATTTTAAAGACAAAAAAAAAATTATTTGAAGTATGTTTTAATTGAAGAATAAATGTTCCATAAAGGCTCAAAATAACATGTTTTGAGCTTGTAGGACCCTCCTATATGGCGTTCTTCATAAGAATATATGAGTAATAATGAAATTTATTAGATAAAATGTTCATGTTTACTGTGAATTTTCATTACGGATTTATGAATAATTGTTTGACATAATGAGATGCCGAAAGGAATTGTTAGCAGTTTTGGGGAACATAAATATTTTTATTTATTTTTATTTTGATATCAAAACCTTTGATAGCTCGTATCCCAAAAATATGATGCGAGTAGTCTTCTTGTAGCTCACAAGTGCATACATCATATTTAATCTTAAGCAAGTATAAGAGGTTTTATTTTATTTTATTTTTTTTGTTTTTAGAAGTTATTTTAGTTTCAAGTAAAAACATCATCTTCATTAGAAGTTCTAGACTTCATAGCGTGGTTTAATGCTTCCCAATTAGGATATTTACACCAAATCATTCGGGTCCACAGATCTTCGCCGAACACAAACAGAGAAGGAGTTGCGGGTTCAAGGCCTGGTGAGGTTGGTGGTTTGCCAGGAGCCCGGAGCTGGGCTATGTAAAAATATACCTCAATACGTTGAGTCCATCTGACAGCGGCTTCAACTGTTGAGCGGCCCGTTGTCGCATTGGGGCCGGCGGGCTCATTCGTCAAGGACTATCTCAAAGTTGGCCAGTGATTTCCTGTACTTCTCCAAATAAAAAAATATCTGTACAAATAATGAAAGCTGGTTTTACCGTATCTATAAATGGATTAGTGTGGTGTGGTATGAAATTGTCGGAAAAAAGACAGTTTACAATCGTTTAAGTTTTAATATATATCATATTAAACTATTATGATGAGTATGAAGTAGTCTTCAAATTGGGCCACATATTTGCCCTGACGGTGGTTATCATCAGGTTTTCCCCGCGTACCAGAGTGGGATTTTCAAGATTCATTTTCCAGGGCCATCGAAAAATGAAAATTAACCGATCCAGATTGAAATCTAATCGAAGTCATATATAAGATATAACTTCGTTATTAATGTACTGGTTAGAGAACTGATCCGGCAAGTGGGTCACATATGGTCCTATTTGCCAACTTTTGGCCAGTCGAAGCCCACATATAAAATGTTTGTTTTATGTTTTCTATATTTATTACTGTGAATGATCTAAGCTAAATATTTAAAACAATCAGAATATGGCTTAGTTAGTGCGAAAGATGCAAAAGTAATAATTGTGCACGTTTATTCTCTTTTCTCTAAAGGTGTCATTTTGTAGTCTGTAACTGCCATAAGAGGAAAAAAAAGTGTGGAATTATACTAATAAATCAAAAAGAAATAATAGGTTTTTATTAATTTCTGTAAAAAAACTCGAATTTTACATACGCCCTTTTGCACTAACAGTAGCGATCTGTCCAATCTTCTATTCATAATGCATATACAGCTACTAACAATAAGCAGTATGTCTTATAAAAAATGATTCCTAATAGTATTATTGTTCATGTAATTACATTTTTTTTTCAATAGGGCTTCAAGAATCATTTCATATTAGTAATTAGATTATTTATTTTTCTTCTGAAATAATTATTCTAAAATAAAATAAAAAATCGGGTGCGGTGCGCTCATCACACACATTCATTTACCACGGTCTTCTTAGCAGAAATAAGCATTTCCAGACAAAGCGGAAGTAAAAGTTATAATTATAGACGCCTTATTTATTTATATTTCATTGTGGGTATTTTTGTTTGTTTAAGTACCGTTTGAATTACAAATTTAAATTTTTATATCGCTGTAATCTATACAATTAAGTATTAAATAATACCAACGATAGCTTTTATGAAAACCGCATATGCATATTTACATAATATTGAGAGAGTCCGTATTATATTACCATCATGTATGAAAATGGAAATGGAAGTCTGTTCTAATCTTTCGAGAGAGCTTGGATGAGCTCGGGCGCGCTTCCTATATTCCTTTGGGTCCTCCATTACAGCTATTATATTCGTTACGATGTCTTATTTCTTCTTTAGTTAACTATCAAATTCTTTGATATTTTATATAATATATAAATATATATATCATGAATGTGATTAAAATGGTTAGAGCCGTTTTCTAGAAAATCGTAAAAATGTGTTAAATCGATGTCAAAAAGTGCCACTTCCAGTTTGCCAATTTTGACGAAAAAGTTGTTGTAAAATATGAGGTATATAGAAACCTTGAATATGCAATGCGTACGACTTTTCGTTTTTGAAATAAAGTTCTTACAAACACTTTGCTGGATTTGGTTATTGAACTCAGGGGACCTCAAAACGTGTATTTCCGTTGAAAACTAGGATTCGAAAAAAGCGATCATTTCCTTTACTATATATTTCATATGTAGGTAAGTGAAATTAAAAAAACAAAGCTTTTTGGCTGAAACCCTTCTCTCCCACCAAAAAAAAAAAAAATTAGTCTGCTACAGTGCTAGTGGGTTTTGGCACTACTTTCTATAGGAAAACACGATATTTGGTTAATGCGCTCACACGAGGAACTACATAGACATAAAATATGAATTAGGTAAAAAAAAAGTTCTTAGACATCAGGATCGTCCACAAAAAAAAAAAAAAATATGGGTTAACCAATTCAAGAGATAATTATGGCATAGACCATAGGTGGGAAATCTTTTTATTATTAGAGACCACACTGAGGTTAGGCAATGCTCATAGAGACTGCAACAATCTTTTAAATTTTATGGTTGCTATTTAATATTTATTACTAAATATTCACACCCATATACATACATTCATTTTTTAAACTTTTATAACCTAATTTATTAAATATTGATTAATTCTAACGTTGTATTAACAAAAAACGGGCTGCAACTAGCTCGAAGAGACCACATGCGGCCTTGATGCCGCAGGTTCTCCACCTGTGGTATAGACAAATACACAAATTTATGACTAAAATTAATTTGTTGCATGTAGCAGTATAAATGTGTAAGCGAATGTTGCTAGCAATATCTACTCCTTATTATTGGCTTAAATTTCTTTACAGAGTTAGCAGAGTCATAAAGTTATTTATATTTTCTAAAAATAAGGTTGGACTATTCTTAAACCAGCCTTAATAATACCGCCCTTGAATTGTCCATTAAAGCATCAGATTTCATCCAAAGCAATGAATCTCTTTAAAATGAACTGACGCTGTTTTAAAATGGGTGCCAAACGCATTTATTATACGTTGAAGAAGTGTTCTTTATAAAAGACGACTAAGCGCTAGTGACCTATACCTGCCCTCGCCAATTGATGAATGGTTACTAACTTGTCCCGACCAGTACTCACTCCGCTCACGGTACTAATACTCAAGTATTCAAAACCTCCGCATTTTGTAAATATAGCGATTAGAAAAAAACTAAAATCTTCTCTTTATTGTCGCTTTTAGAGATTTTGGAATACCTGGCATCACAATATGTCTCTCTTTTTTTACAGTAAATATATACAATTTTTATTCAACTTTTAAAAAATAGTTTGACATCCTCCAGTTACATCTTATAAAGCTATCTTCACAATAAAACAATTTACCATTTTTTTTAAATGTATTTTTATTCTGGAATATTTGGTCCCGTCAGAATCACAAATATATACTATTAAACAGCACTTGGATGCAATTATTAGATCTTAATTAAATTGTAAATTAACAGAGAAATAATTAATTAAGAACATTGTAAACACTGGGTAAACACATAAAACGCAGTCACATTCGAATTCGCATAACCTTATATACACAGTTGTTCTTTACATGTATGCGGAAGTTTGATTATTGCGAAGATGAAGAAATAAATGTTGTTTAAATGAAGTAAGGGGAGAAGATGCAATATTTGTTTTTTAATTTTTATTTATGCTATATAAAACTGCATTAATATAAATACATCAAGTAAATGTGTACACAGAAATATAATAACATGAAATCACTTGTTGAGGAACTACCCACTGATAGCACTCTAAAAACAAAATGTATTTACAATAAGAGATCTCGAGGCCATCTTCTTTTCAGACGCCTCGGAGGGTTATCAGGGATAGAAGAGGAAGCAAGGTTAGAGACTAGAAGATTCGGATGGTTCTGAAGTTTACTATAGAAGTACTTTTACGAAGGATTTTGGATTGTAAGGATTGGAAACGAGAGGAATTTAAAATAGTATGCAATATTGATAAAGAATTTGAAAATAAGTTAGCATAAACGATTGAGGATTGTTGGCTTAATAATTGATATACAATACTGTGGATAAACGAAAAGGGATTTGCAAATCGGTAGGATGTCTTCTGATAATTAAGAGATGGAAGATTGATTATTAAGTACTAATATTAATATCTATATTAACTAACTTTTTTTTTACAACTAATACCTATACATTTATTACCAATTTTGAGAAGTATGAATATATAAAACTTTTATAGATAAAGACAGAATTTCTTCATTATAATATAATATTATGTTATATATCAACTCAACTATTTTACACAGGGGTACCAAAGCGTATCATATTCTGAATGTGACATTTTAAAATCGTCTCTCACCCCAGTTCACAATATTCTCCTGTGAAATCTACGATATCAGTAATATAATAGCAAATTCCAATACCTAATAACCACAAATTTGAGTTAGAACTATTGATGAAAAAAATCACGAATAATCACTGTAATCAAGTAATTGATCAAAAATTTAAATCAAACATAATTTAATCTGGCCATATAATTGTCATTTTGTTTTCCCTTTATCATGTTTGTGAATGCATAAAAGAAAATTAATAAATCAAATAATGAAGAAGACATAAAATAAATATAAAGGAACAAATAAATAATAAAAAGAATATAGAATACTTAATGGTTGACCGTTGTATTATAAAGGAAGGAGATGGTCCGGGGTGGTGGTCATAAATAGATTAAAATAGTGGAAAACTGCGATTTTATTTCAAGCAAATGTTTCGACCCGACTGGTTCAGAGAGATGTGTTCAGCAAGGAGTTTCACTTAAAAAAAACAAAAAAAAAACAGTAAAACTCCTTGCTGAACACACTTCCCTGAAGAAGATCTGCAAAGTCCGGTCGAAACAACGTTGGCTTATAATAAAATAGTTTTACCACTATTTTAGTCTATTTGTGACCGCCATCCTGCACCATCTGCTTCCTTCATAAAAGTAATAGTTTAATGATTCTTAAATTGAGTTTTTTTAGTGTAAATTTATAGAAATAAACTGTCAGTATTCTTGATTTAGGTGAATAAATGATGAAAAATATTGCATTTCTTGGATTTTTTGTAAAGGATTGAGATTTCTAAATCGATGGGAGATGAAGGAAGACATCATTCATATAAAAAACATTTAAGCTTCTAGTAAGATAAATATTAAAAATTAACCTGCCAACTTAATACAATTTAGTGCTCATCCATTCATACCAAGACTGTATATGTCTCCTTCAACGCTGCGTAAATGTCATTTCAATTTCTATTGATTGCAATGCAATATATATATTTATTTATAAATTAGGAATTGAAAAATCAGACAAATAACACTGACACCAACAATTCGCGCTGATTGTCGAAAGTTAGTAATTTATTTTAAAATTGTAAAAGGTAGTTAGTTACCAATACGAAATCTGATATATAGGTTCGAAGCGGCGCAAGCTGCTGCTAAACCACAAAGACCTTGAAGTGTTGGGAGTTGCGCCTTAACTAGCAAAAGTTAAATCAGAAATGATCTCATTTTAAGACTTTCTAAATATTTAATATATAATATAAAACAAATAAAACAAATCATTTCCAAAGATAATTAAAACATAAAAAAGGAATACTGCGATATAAGATTACTTTAGCATATCGGTTGCAATTGTATATCCCTAACTAAATTTAACAATTTCAAAAATCAAAAATTCTTTTCTCGTTTACCATAGAAATAATTCTAAGGGAATTCCATTGAGAGGTGTGGTTGATAAAGAAAAAAAATACATCTGAGTAAGCATATTATGACGCGCTAACGTCTTGCTTCAAGTTAAATGCAATCAGAAAAGATAAGCAAATCTATGAACTGAAATTGTGTAATAAATAATAAGAACAAACTAACAATCTGAAGATCAGTAAACATTAAAATATTGATTAAAAGTGATTTTTTTTTAAAGATCAAATATCTATCTGCACCTGTCATTGTATTGACAATCAGCAGATTTGTTGTGATTAATTATTGGCATTAAAGGCATGAGCAAGGATATCGCCCACCAGCACATCCTGGTCATTATTTATTTCCTTGATTTAAATGAGGAGATCTCTCATCCAGCTCATTTTTAGTCTCCTTCTGATGCACGGGCGGATCTACGGGGGGGGGGGAGGGCTTTCGGGCTGAAGCCCCCCCCCAAAATCGAAAAATATAACCATGTTTTATGGGAAAAAAAATTTAAAAAATACCTCTTAAAGTATTATTGTTCGTGTAATTACATTTAAAAGTACTTAAGGAATAACTTAAACACCATTTCATATAGGTAGTTAGTTTCTTTCTTTTTTTCCAAAGTAATTATCGTTATTTTTATGAAAAAAAAAAGGTTTCGGGCTGAAGCCCCCCCCAAAATTAAATCCTGGATCCGCTAGTGTTCTGATGGCCATGCCAGTCGTCGCCATGCCGCTTATAAGTCTGTTGTGTCCGTATAGTTTTAGATGAAAACGGCAGTGGATTTGGTATTGGTCGATAGTTCGTTGTCATAAGTCGTAATGTTTTGCACTAAAATCCCAAAAAACAGTGAGATGCTTGCTTAACTCATGGTATTATAAATTTTTATTATATCATTCATCATCAAATGACAGTACTATGCCATACTGTAAACTTTACTAGGGATTTTAGAATATCTTCCTATTCTCAATGCCACTGAATGTATCTATTGTTTGTTTTTTTATTCTTATACATATACATTTGTAACTATAGTTACAATAAGATAATGATATGTTTAGATATTATTCATTATTTAATTACCCTGACATTTTATACTGTGAGATTTGTCTTTCCTTTGTTAGAAGAAACACAGCTCATTTTAAAGAAGAACTCAATGTATTTTTTATTATTTTATTTTTCAAAAGTGTATAATTATAATTTTTCCTAATGTATATAGTTTTAAGTGTTGTATCGTAGTTTTAAGTGTTGTATCATAGTTTTAAGTGTTTTGTGTACAGATTTTTTTTTTTTTTTTTTTTTTTTTTTTTTTTTTTTTTTTTTTTTTTTTTTTTGTATATAGCTTGTTTAACTAATATTTTCTTTACTTTCTCTTTTTGTATTATTGTTTTATTTTGGCCAGATGTAGTATTTTAATTATGTACTATTTTGATATTCTAAAGATACTTTGTCCTATAATAAAGTTAATTTCTATTCTATTAAAATGACAGCAGTTTTTGTAAGTGTGTCTTTTTTGCCGAACCGTAAATCTGAGAGGCGTATGTCCAATGGGTGTAAGTATGTGTTTAATTTGTGTCGAACTTTCGAAAAGTGAGTATGTTCAGTGACTTGTTTAAAGTCTATCGTTTCATTTTGGCGTGTGAGCCTCAGGTCATCCTTCTGTCAAATATTAGCCCGAGATAACGTACATGTGTGAGGAATTTAGTTGTTACCAATATAAAATGGTGGGCAGGTGTCGCATCGAAGTGAAAATGTTATAGGTTGTGATTTGTCATATTTTAATATTCTTTTTCAAAGTGAGTACCTTACTCTAGAAAGAAGAAATGAAAGATTTGAATGAAAATTTTCGATACGATCATCGGAGCGATCTGGGATCAGAGTACCAACACATGAAGCTAAAGGAAAAATAAATTGAATATTCCAATAATAGGCTAGAGACCACGTAGAAGGTCAAAAACGTATAGATTGATCGAATCAACAAAGATGCAGAAGGGCTGATCACGGAAAACTAGATAGCAGAATTAAGAAACTGAATAGCAGTTGTTAACATAAAAGAGTAAGGAGACAAAAGGTGTATAACGTCTGTTAAAAAAATTATAAGCACACTCGAAAAAAAATATAGGAAGATTATTATATGAGAATATATATACATCACACACATATATATAGGTGTGAATGTAAAAATTAACAAAAATAAATGTATATAAAGTTATATAAGCCAAACGAGTAAGTTGTAAATAAGATAATGATAACTATAAGTTAATATCGCATGTAAGAAAAAAATAAGTAAAAATGGAAAGACAATAAAAAGGGATGAACGGTACAGAAAATGAAGACGCAAAACTTCAATTTTATTTTTTGTCGTCAAATATTAATCCGCATCTGTCGACAAACTGTTGAAAATCAATAGATGGTCTCATGAAAAAATAATGAAACTGGCATGTCAGGCATGAGGTAGGATAGCACCCAACAGTGCATCTTCATTGGCTAGATTCAATTACTCCATGGTCTCTCGTCCAGCGCCTTTTTACTTTCCTACCTATACTAGTTTTTATCTCCTCCTCGTATTGCTGGAAATGTAAGCTGACGCAATGTCTCTTATTGGTATGTTGGTATGTGCGTATAAGTTAGTATGGAATCGTTTTTAAAGTGTCCCCATGTGTTGGTAAAGTGTTGGCAGTTTGTGTAAAGTAGAAATCAGTATGTAGGGTTTTGTTAGTCTCGTAACAAGTTGCTTTAGTTATGAGAAGAATAGTAAAAAGAGACTAGATCTTCACTAACTAACTGAATACTATCCTGCCTCATGCTTCAAAAGCCATTATTTCCTACATTTTTAGACCAATTGCTTATTATCCAAGTTTGATGAAGGTGTGAATTAACATTTGAAGCTTTAAAAATTGTAAACATATGTGTGCGCATTTGTGTGCGGGTTCGTATATCCCCTCTTGGCAATTATTAGTTTTCCTAAAATAACATCTACGTTTAACTTAATCCACAACTTAATAATAATAATAACCAGTATAATTTACAGGCGTATTTCGAAATATACGAAAATAATGAAAAATATATTAGTATAGAATTGTCGTAATAGCTTAAATTAAAATTTCATGTTTATAATAAAACGTCTAGGAATATATAGTGATAAACATAAAAAAAAATTGGCATAGAGGCGAATCAACAGTTTTATAATTCAACCGTAGATTATAAAGTGATTATGCTATCAGATAATATGCACCACTTTATACACCAATAAGAAAAAGTATTAAAATGTCTAGAGGAATGTACCTTCTCCCGTTAAGAAGAATCATAGTTAATTAATTATAGAAAACATATTATTTCAAAAATATAATCTTCATCCTCTGAATACAGCATTAATGTTGATAGAAAGGAGAAAAGGATTTCATTACAGGATTGGGCAATAGTCATTTCTAATAGACAATTATAAAATAAACTATATATAAATATAAATCATGCATTCAGTTTTTCCACATACTATTAAGATTTTAAAATAAAACCTATTAAGTTTTTAGTGAGTTATTCCAATATAAAATTATATACCCCTACTGTTTGTGCAAAAGGTCGTATGTATCAGTCTTACACGTTTCTTCTCTTTGAACTTAAGGTGATGATTTAAAGTCTGCAACAGCTTTAAGTAGTATGCTAAATAGAAAAATAGCACAGGATAAATATGAAATTAACCTATTATATCATAAAGAAATAATAGTATGCTAATAGTTGTATGTTCTTCTAAAAAAAAAACAAGTCAATTTTTACACACGCTCTTTTGCACAAAAAGTAGCTATATAATAATTTATAGAGAAATAATTAATCGACAGGTGTAAATAAATGTTGGAGATACTTATTATCCTACATAGTTTAGTAAAAATGACATTGGTTTTAAATTGGAATAACACTTAATAATTGAACACTCAACTAAAGGTGGTAATTGACACTTTAAGAAAAATATAATAATTTCTAAGAATAAACGTGTAAATTAATTGCTCTATGATAATTACCTCTTTTTATTCAATTACTTCTTTATGAATTTAACATTAGAGGATGTACTTCTGTCATATAGTTGACTAAGATTATTTAAATTAAGTACATTCTCAATACGAAAAATATTACTTCTCATCTTCATCTACTTGAGCTTTGTTATTGTTAATCCTAGATTATAGTTCTGAACTTTAAGGATTTGTTTAAAGAATAAACAATAATCCAGGAAGTCAGCTCTTTAGAAAATTAATTATATATCAATGCCTTTAACTTATGGAGGTGTTTACCAAAGATATCTCTAAACATACAATTCAAGGTTTATATACGAGGTTTGTCCTAAATCTTCGCATAAAAGTGAAAAAATATAATTTTACATTTAATCCGGCAATTTTATTTATTAATACATTTTATTAATTAATTGTATTAATATTCCCCTTAAAATAATCCAATCCAGACAAAAAACACTTAGGCTATCTCCATGTACGCTGCCGGAAGTTCTTTGTTTTGAGGATTTTATCTTCCACGTCGTTTCTGGTTTGATTTGAAAATCAAATCCCACGAAAAACATCTATCATTTGAAAAGTAGTCAAATTCATATCCTGCCAAATTAGGTGAATGAGAGGGTCATTCCATCATGCTGAACAAATTCGAGTCAAAAATTCACACACAATTAGCAAACTGAGTACAGTAGCATTGTCACAATCAGGAATCCATCAATTTTCGAGCTTTTGAACCTAGTCAAATCAGCAAATTTACGGCGTCTGAAGAAATCAACATAGAAGTTTCCACGAAGGGATTTTTTTTTTGTGGAGGATCGAAACGAACATGTATTCAATCGATGTGTATAAACATGTATTCAATATTCAATATTCAAAGATCAGCTTTAGGTGTATACTTGATTAGGTGTAATGCAGTCATCTCAAAAGTAATGTAGGTATGTTATCCCGTCATATAAGAGGTAGGATAAAATCATTGAAACAAATTCATTCTAAAATGTATTAACCATTTTGTTTTCTACCATTTTGTCAGCATTAAATCAAGTTCTTATTCTTTTTCTGAAAAAAATTACGTGGTTTTGAATTAAAGAAAGCCAACACATCGTTTTTTACTTCATCGATCGAATACATGTTCCTGCGCTTAATAAGTTTTGGGGAGTGCGAATAAGATGATAATCCAAAGGTGCTAAGTCAGTAGAATGTGGCAGGAAAGAAATAATTTACAATCCAAATTCTTCAATTTTTTCAATGGTTGTTTTGCAAAAGTGAGCCTCGCAATTTCATGGCGAAATACGATGCTATTTCCATTGATGAGTTAGAGACGCTTTCCCTTAATCATTCAAATGAATGATGAAGGGTTTTATTCATTTATTTTTTCTGCTGAAGTCTTGCTCTCAGTGTTTCTCCAGAACATAATCACTGTCGTTCACTAATGACATTTTCTACATATATTTCAGAAAGTTTCAGATAACTTTAAGCAGCTTTATATGGCGTAAGATGAAGAATCTTAAACTTTTAACGAGTAATTAAATAATATTTTCCTATCATTGCCAAAGTTTTGGCAGAGAATGATGGCCAGTGCTCGACAGTAACATAATTGTTTTGGCAAAACATAATTGCTTTTACGCTTAATTAAATTAATTTATTGTATTTTTTTCTATTGATAAAAATAAATAAATTAAAAAAAAAATAAACTTGTGGGTCATAAAGTGTACATATCTTATCACCCCATAGCTACATATATGCAATTCAAAATCGTCTGAAAACATTTTTCTGATAATATAATATTTTTTTGTCTAGCACAGGAGGTCAATGCCGGGGATTTCATCCAAAACATCAATTTAAAAATGATCACCAAAACATAATCACAACTATTCCAACAAAGTTTGAAAATTCATGTCTTGCTCACTATAAACGAATGAATTATACTGCCATCCAAAACATACCGTGTTTTTAATTTTTACACGTGACTAAATAAATCTTTATCGGGATAAAATACATTATATTTTTTTTTAAGTTTGTAAACCAATTTTATATAAACGTTTTAATTATTCAGTGAAATCAATATTACCATTGGTTAGTATTTGTTGTGATAATATACTGGAATATTACCTTTGGTTAGTATTTGTTGTGAAAATATACTGTAATATTACCTTTGTGTTGAAGTTCTGTGAGGGCAGTTATTATGCCCATTTGAGACGATGACACATTACATTCCCGGCACACTTAACGCACAATCGATAGTTCACTGCAACAAAAAAAAAGAATGGTTATTGGTTATATACATCTTTAAATATACAAATCATTTGAATTTTTTTTTTATTAGTTGAAAATTAATACATTCTGAAATATTGGAGGGAATTAATATTATGACTACATTAAACATTCACACAACATATACATACAAATGATAACTAAAATAGAGATAATAAAGAAAAAGAGTTGTAGAAAATAAAATAAGAAAATTAACCTACATATGTAAAAAAAAAATAATAATAGATCATGAAATTAAATTAAAATAGATAAAACACATTCTATATACACACCTCTATATACATTCACAAACACATCTATATACAGATTTGAAATTAATTGTAAAATTTATATTTCTTATGTGATATACAATTTTTTATGTATGCCAATAAAATAAAAAGGTAGAGGACACACATTTGGGATTCTGAAGCAGAACAGGAATTTTAATCAAGGTCCAAGCTTAATTGTAACAAAAACAAATCAATTTCTTAAAAATTGTTATCAGAATGAGGGTAACGAATAGACTAGGTACTATCATATAATATGAAGTGCATATGTGCAAATATTGTGTCGTGATTTTTTTTAAAGATTACTCACTTTAGTAATTTAAACTAACGAAAATAATGTTATGATGGTGGGGAGTGTTATCCCGACATGTCAAACAGGAATTATAAATAATAGAATATATGTGAAAAAAATGGATGCTCTTTGCAATGACCTGTTATAATTACTCGCAATATGCCTTCCCAATAATTTTTTTTTTTTATCTTCAAATCTCCACCCGTAGCAGTCATAGTATCGACAATTAGCAGATTAAATCTGAATTTGCATTAAATAAAAAATCTCAATTCGATAATAACACGATGATGAGGCATAATAAAATATGGAATTAAACATTAAAATATTTTTTAAATTAAATCCGCAACATCTTTTCAACTTGTTTGGTATAGATGGTTGATTTGATCTTGAACTGAAAATAGCTGTATTTACCGAGGAATCGAAGAGAAAATTAATATGGTTATGAACTTTTTCAACTTATTAAATGATTATTATACGAAATTTCCAAGAAATACTAGTTCAATTACATGAGAGAAATTATCCTAATTGAATAGTTGGCTCGCCTACTATTAGAGCTGATTAATGCACTAAATATAACCGGCTGATCTTTACAATGCGGCCACCGGCAGTTGTCACGGCCGACTGCCCAGCTACTGATTCTTCACTTCACTGCCATCTTTCAATATATAGGTTAATAATATAGGTTTAAGTATATAATATATAAGATTATAAGTCCCGATATTTGAAGTACCCTGAAATTGAACCGGAGCCTTTTTTGATGGACCTCTGTCCTTCACTTTTAATAATATACTAAAATTTAAAATAACCCATGACAATCAACAATATATATAGTGCGACAGAATGAATTCCGGCTCAGTATTTTCCAGCTCTCAGGAGTAGACGATTTCGATGAATAAGGTATCAAATGAAAAATAATTTCGTAGAAAAGTGACGAATCCCAATTACAATCCTTCAAACACTTTAATAAAAGTCATTGAAAAAATTAGGAGGTTTCAAAATCAACGATTCGTGAGGGAATAAATCAGATCCTCTAATAATATCTAAGCTATGAAAATCTTATATTATCTTATATTAATCCAAAATTAAAAAAATATAATTATCAACATTTAGCTGTGAATCAATCAAAGAAGTAATTGATCCCATTACCAGCGCACACCTAAAACGAACAGTCATATCGATGTTTAGCGAAAAATCGAGAAGATTGGTCTCTTATCTGTGCAAATTTATGTGGTGTCAACAACCTTTTTGAAGTAGTTTTATCAACAGAGACTGTTCATTTCTGAACATTAGAATAGGTTAATACACAAATATATTAATTTTTACTTTTCATCATTTGTATCAGTGTCGGCAGTAGCGCCTCAATGATCAATATTGACTCTTTTACTCTACATTATCTGTACCCATGACATGCTTATAATCTTCGAAACATTGATAGTCCAGTAAAGTTAGAGGGAAAACAGCCTTAATCCCACATTAAAAAAATAAAGATAAAAATTATCAGAAATTGTTCATTATCCTCCCTATAATAACTGGTAAAAAGTACAAGGAATCTCGCGTCGGGTGAGAGAGGGAGAGAAAGACAGAAAAATGATATTTTTCCCTCAAGTTCTTTAAATTCTCTATAAAAGATCTCCTTTATAGGAAACTATACATTTTTTTGATAAAATCAATTTTCAATAATGAACCATTGTAGTCGAACAAAAAATTCTAAAACATAGCCCCCTTTCAAAATTTACGTTTCAGGATACGTAGAATTCGAAGAACGAATAAACATTTGTCCGTCCGACGTACGCCGTCCGCGCATTTTCTCCGAAACTACAGGACTGGAAAAAAAGTTACAAGGAGTGGTAAAATTAGATTCCGAATAACTCACAAAGTATACACTTTTTTGGGAGTATTGTATAATTATTTAAAAGTATACGATATTTCCTAAAAAATCGGACAGTTTGTTGCAAAGATATTTACTTCAAAGGTTGTATCCTTAATTTGGATTTTTATTTTTGAATCTGTTACTAAAGTAATGTAATTTTTTTTTTTTAGCAAATTAATAATGATGAAAAAAGAATGTTTAGGCCAATAATTCGAATCATCTTTTATTTTATTTTATTTGTCACTGGGAAAATAATGTTACTTTATATGTTTGAGTTCTGCGCATGCGTTAGCCTAAGTTAAACATACGTCAGGTCGTCTCTTACAAAATTCTTCATTAATAGTGGCAGTGTTCAACTTCAATGCGAAACAACAGTGTTACCTGTTATATTAACAATTAAGTTTGTTACTGAACAAAAGAATAAGGTGAGTAATCACTTATTTACAGCTCAATAGTGAACAGTGTAAATAGACCTCTGGTTAGTTACTGATAACGGCCGGCCATAACATCGCTAATCCCCCCAGTGGGCTCTGGCTCTCCGTCCGAGGAGGTTCTGTGCCGACTAGTCCTCTTTAAGCACGCGTATATATTTCCGTGCTTAAAAAAAAAAAAAAAATTGTTATCGCTTCTCATTTAACAATTTTTCCTATCATTTATAATATGAAATGCGATATTATCATATGCTAATGTCGAGCAAGGGTAAAAATACTAGGTCCAGAAGCCTCGATACTACAATGAGTTCTCCTATTAAAAAAAGAACAAGACGTTCGAAAAGAAATACTCCACCAGCCACACCAGGGAGCTCTGTTGAAGAAGTGGATCCCCAACCTGGTACCTCACAACAACAAAACAATCATGAGACAACTCAGACTGGTGAAGAATCGCCGTTTTTCACTCAGAACCCATTTCAAGTGCTATCAAATACACAAAACGAAGAAATGGAAGCAGCACCCACCCCCAGGGAACCCAAACCCCCACCAATATTCCTTAGAAATATTAAAAACTTTCAGTTAATGTGTCACCAATTGAATAACCTAGTGGGCTCAGGAAAATATTTATGCCAAAGCCGCACCAATGACACTAAATTAATGCCCGACACTCCAGAAACATACAGAAAAATCATAAAATATTTATCTGACACCAAGGCTGATTACCACACGTATCAATTGCGTCAAGAGAGGGCGCTCAGGGTCGTTATCAGAAGACTGCACCCATCTACGCCAACAGATGCTATAAAAGAAGAGCTCGTGGGTATGGGATTCCATGTTCGCCAGATAGTGAACATATTCAAGGAGGATAGAGAACAGCCTGGAATAAAAAGTAAAATACCGCTCCCACTATTCTTCGTTGACCTTGACCGAACGCCCCAGGTCGAAGACATCTACAAGGTCACACGCCTTTATTACACCAGCGTTGTAGTAGAAAAGCCTTACACCAAGCGCGACATCGTTCAATGCCATAACTGTCAGGCTTATGGCCATACGAAAAGATATTGTCATCACATTCCTAGATGTGTGAGGTGTGGTGAGCAACACAAAACAGAAGAATGTAGGAAGTCTAGAACTTCACCTGCAGTATGCGCCTTATGCCACCAAGGGCACCCTGCCAACTACAAGGGTTGTCAAACATATAAAGAATTAAAAACAAGAATGTACGCAACTCCTAGAGAAGAAGGGACATCCAGGCCACCAAGACAACCCTCTAGAACAGTGAACGGAAGAGTGACCTATGCTCAGATGTTCAAAGGAGACACTATAAACACTCAATCTCAGGCCCTGCCACAAGAACCTCAACCTCGAGAATTCACACATCAACCTCAAGACCCATATCCACCCATCCCTGAACCTAGGTTCAATTCCCAGACATACATTCCTCCTCCTTCCAATTCCACTGACCTCACAAGCCTATTAACTTCTTTCCTCTCTGAATTTAGATCCCTCATCACCCCTCTTATTTCATTACTTACCAATGTTATATCCAACCTCATTCCACCGCCGAGAAATCCATAAATGTCCTCAACCAAATCCCTCTCCATTCTCCTATGGAATGCGAATGGTATTCGAAATCACATCAACGAACTGACAATCTTATTACATGACAAAAACATTGACATAGCACTAATAACTGAAACCCGACTAACCAACAAACGACAAATCAACGTTCCTGGCTACAATATTTATAGAACCGATCATCCTGATGGAACAGCACATGCTGGCACTGCTATAATTATCCTCCGATCTCTCTCCCATCATTTATTTCCCTTACCAAACCATAATTTCCTACAATCCACTGCCGTAATAATCCAAGCTTCCCTTTACCCAATAACATTAGTTGCGGCATATTCCCCGCCTAAAATACCCATTTCCGAATCCCAAATAATTTCCTTCCTGAATTCCTTAGGACACCATTTCATCCTAGGTGCAGATTTAAATGCAAAACACCAGCAATGGGGAGCCAGATCCACAAATTCCCGAGGGCGAACATTGCTATATGCACTTAATTCCCATCGCAGCAATATCCTTTCACCTAATACTCCCACATACTGGCCAACAGATCCCAACCGCAATCCCGACCTTCTAGACTTTTTCCTACACAAAGGTCTAGGATCATTACACTGTTCCATTTCAAGGCTTGATGATCTTTCCTCAGACCACAGTCCTATAGTCCTAACCGTTTCCACATCACTCATTCCTAAATCATCCCCTCCTTCATTCATCAGGGGACCAGCTAACTGGAACCTTTTCCGTCAAATATTGGATGATAATATAGACCTCAGAGTTTCCTTAAAAACACCTGAAGACCTTGACGATGCAGTGGACTCCTTCACTACCCTGATCCAGCAAGCAGTTTGGACTGCATCCTCACCTGATCGTCCCAAAAAACACCTCAGTATAAATCCCCTACCCCAAGACCTATTGGACCTTATCCATAGCAAACGATGCTCTAGGGCCCTCTGGCAAAGAACCAGGCATCCTGATGACCGGAAATCGTATAATTATAATTCCAAACAGGTAAAAAAGAAACTGGATATCTTTAGAACCCAATCCTACAATTCCTACCTTTCCTCATTATCATCTAGTGATAACTCCCTCTGGACTGTAACTAAAAAAATCCTTAAATTCCAATCCATTTCCCACCCCCTCCGCCGTGATGATGGTTCCTGGGCTTCGTCAGATGCGAATAGAGCTGAAGAGTTTGCTAAACATCTATCCTACACATTCACTCCTCATCCCGAACTCCATCCAACCCACACTGCTGAAGTTAAAGAATTTCTCTCTTCACCAATTCCTCTCTCTCTACCTCCAAAACCTGTTAACCCCTCTGAGGTAAAATTCCTCATAAACAAATTAAAACCCCGAAAATCCCCTGGATATGATCTCCTCACTTCACAAATCCTCAGACAACTTCCCAAAAAAGCAATCATATTCCTTACCTATCTATACAACTGCATCCTTCGCACAACCAACTTTCCTTTGGTGTGGAAACATTCCATAATCGTGCTGTTTCCAAAACCAGGCAAACCCGTTAATAACACATCATCCTACAGACCGATAAGCTTACTCCCTATCCTCTCAAAAATCTTTGAGAAAATCCTCCTCAAACGCATCCTACCCATACTCGAATCCCACAACATCCCTTCTCATCAATTTGGATTCCGCTCAAGACATTCCACTGTCCAACAAGGCCTTCGTGTTTTGGACCATATATCCTCTGCACTTGAAAACAAGCAATATTGCACTGGTGCCTTTCTGGACGTAGCGCAAGCTTTCGACCGGGTGTGGCACGATGGCTTGCTTTTCAAGCTCAAAACCCATTTACCCCAATCCTTATACCTAGTCCTCAAATCCTATCTCTCAAATCGTTCCTTCCAAGTCCGTTGCTGCACCGAATTCTCCACTTACTATCCAGTTGAGGCTGGTGTTCCACAAGGCAGTGTTTTGGGTCCAGTTCTCTACATCCTTTTCACTGCCGATATCCCTTCAAATCCCGATACCTTCCTAGCTACATTTGCTGATGATACTGCCATTCTATCTTCCCACTCAGATCCTCAAATAGCATCTCTAAACCTACAATCTCACCTCTCCTTGATTGAACAATGGTGCAACAACTGGCGCATCAAAATCAATGAAGCAAAATGCAAACATATTACTTTCACCCTGCGACGCAGATCCTGTCCCACAATCCTTTTCAATTCAATACCACTTCCTTACTCAGATACAGTCCGTTACCTTGGCTTCCTTCTAGACAAAAGACTAACTTGGAACCCACATACAAGACTTAAAAGACAAGAACTTAACCAACGATATGGCCAGCTATATAGACTACTAAGCAGGACATCTCATCTTTCGATTGAAAATAAACTTTTAATCTACAAGACAATACTGAAACCTATCTGGACCTACGGACTTGAACTGTGGGGAACTGCTAAACATTCGAATATCAAACGCATCCAATCCTTCCAGTCCAAAGTACTTAGAACAATAGTCAATGCCCCATATTATGTCACAAACAAGACCTTACACCATGACCTTAACATCCCATTTGTCCTCGACATCATCCCATCCAGATTCTCAAACTTTCACCAGAACCTTATCCATCATCCAAATCCTCTAGCTCAATCCCTATCCAGCTCCCACCATCCCTACAATCCCCCTCGAAGGTTAAAACGGCAGTGGCCGCGAGATCTATTGTAATATGCTTCTGGAGTCCTGGCAATGGCCAGCTTCTCCACTCAAGTCCTGAGCATCTGTGGCTCTAGTGCCCTCCTTCAGCCTCCACTGGCTTTTAATACTAGTGATGCGGCTGGAAAAGTGGCACTGGGATCTCTGGAGTCCTGCTTTGCTTTCCACATGTGGGGAGAGAAGCCTGGCTCGGAGATTCCTGGGCGAATGTATATATTGTATATAGGTATGAATGTGTTTAGAAGTTGTTATTTTATTTTGTTTGTTTATTTATTTATTTTTTTTTTAATTTTATTTATTAATTTATTTTTTTTTCCTATTGATTTACTTTTTTTTATAAGTATTATTTATTTACTTCTTATATTTATAGTTACTTCTGTATTACTTGTATATACTGTATGAATGAGAACTTCTAGCCTTAATACTTATAGCCCTCCAACAGTGGCTGATTGTATTATTATCCAATAAATAAAAAAAAAAAAAAAAAAAAAAAAAAAAAAACTTTATATGTTTAAGTGTATGGAAATAATAAACCATTGTGAAATAATTTGCAGTGTTTTTTTTTTCTTTTTATTATTATTTTATATTTTTTTATTCTTTTATTGTATATATTTTTTTTTTACTCACATGGATTCTTCTTATTTATTTTTTCTCAATTTGTATATAATAGTATGAGCGTACACATAGGGCCTTAATACTGAATGCTCTTGATTGTGGCAGATTGTATGTATATAAGTTTCGATTTTGGATATACATATATATCCAAAATCGAAACTTCAAGAATTTGATTGGAATTGCACTGTTAATTTTGATGAATCATGGCACGTAGGTAATGCACAGCACGAGGAATAGAACTGTTGCGGACATTGAATAAAATCGTAGAGGAAGAAGGAGAGGTCCCATGAGCCAAAGTCTATTTTTCACAGCTCTGTATAATTATAAAGCTCTTTAGTTCAAACAGGCTGCGTTCTAATAATGACTCCCTCTCGAGTATTTGTTTATATCAATGTGGCAAGGCCTAAATACCCACAAATACAAACTTCAGTCTCAATATCTCAAAATTCTTAATTGGAAAATGTTCATAATTAACAATAGCTTTTTCTGAAGAGCGCAATATATGATACTGTTAAATTAGTATTTTTGGTTTATTATTTTCAATAATCAACCATTGTGACCGACAAAAAAATTCAAAAACTTAACTCCCTCTCAAAATTTGAGTTTTCAAGTTTCAGGATGTGCAGAATTCGAAAAACGAATATAATTTTTTTGTCCGTCCGCCGTCCGCGCATTTTCTCCGAAACTACTGGACCGATTTTTTACAGTGGTTTTTTTAAAAGTTTACGAAATTTTCTAAAAAAAAATCTTTAATATCGGACAATTAGGAGCAAAGATTTTTTTTATGGTCTCCGGTTTTTTTAAAAATATTTTCTACTCCAAATGTTATTACCTTTGTTTGGTTTTTAAATTTTGAATGTGTTGCTGAAGCAATGCTATTTTTTTTTTTAGCATTACTAATGATTAAAAAAAAAAGTTTAGTCCTATAATTGGAATCACCTTTTGTTTATTTTTCTTTGTAACTAGAAGGTAATGTTACTTTAGATGTATAATTGTTTGTAAATAATAAACCATTCTGGAATAATTTGCAGCGTTTTTTAACATTGCATTGAGCGTCTAAACTTAAGTTATTTAACGAACCCGGACGAAAGTAAATACTTTTAAGTTTACTTGTATTGTAAAATAAACAGTTACATTGACATTTATTCTCATACTTCTTACAAATTAGCCTTGTTAGGCCTAAACTAATATTAGGTGTCCGACTCCCTTAATATTAGAACTTGGAATTGTGTGTAGAATATTGCGGAACTCAATATATATGACACAGGTGGGGGAGGACGCTGTTAACATGGGTATGACCTATTACCATAGGAGAGTTAATTTTTAATTAAAACCAATAACGCACCAAGCACATGCTAACTATAAAGTTGTGGGACTAATGAGAGATCTTTTCGGGAGGATGTCAGTAGGTCTGGTCAGTTGATGGGAGGCCGTCTTATTTATTCAGAACTGATGGTCCGTCGTCTCAAATTGAGATGTTCTTAGTTGCCATTGACAAACTATAACTCATAAATCACACATGGTCGGACGCCTCTTTTAAACAACGGAATTAACAATATCAGTAATATAAATAATGAAGAAAGAAGTCAAATCATAGTTATTTTATCACATTGACAATATTTTAAATGCGGGAAATAATAATCTGTGTCCTCCTGTCTTTCCCTCATTTAACTCGTAAACACGGAACATGACTACCACAAATACGAAAAAGAGAAAGTTTATCAGAGAAAAAACGTCTAATCTGGACTTTAAAAATCTGGTGAGACTTCACACCCGACTTTCCTACTGATTTTAGACAAGTTTATATAACTTTGAAAATATACACAAAAAAAAAAAATTAAAAAATAAATCGGAGTAATTTTCCTGCAAACTGATCAGAGAAATTATAAAAGTATGATTTATTTGATGAACTAAAGCAATGGAAACAGGCACGTGAAACATTATTAAAATCAGCTTGCGAAATTCAGTAGAGTGTAACTTTGCTAAAACTGACCAATTAAATATTTTTTTGTTTTAGTTTTGTCGTAAATTTAATAACCTTTCAAAAAATGAATCCGTTGAAAACCACGAAATCAGAAATTTCACGCAATCCCAATACTTGCCTTACCTAAAAGTGGTAGTTAAGTAAAAATATAAACATACTACTGATGATACAACTATTTAACAAAACACCATAACCCCAGACTAGCCTCAATAAATTTACAAAATCATTTACTGACTTTACCAAATTGGTACTCACTTTGGAAAATAAAATTAAATCATGACAAGTCACAGCATATAACATTTACACTTCGACGAGAAACCTGTCCACCAGGTTATATAGGAGAGAACAAATTCCTCAGACATAGTATGTTACCTGAGACTAATATTCGATAGAAGGATGGCCTAGGGCCCACACGTCAAAATAAAACAACAGACCTTAAACAAGCGACTGAAAATACTGTACTCACATTTTTCTAAATCGAAATTGAAAGTTCGACTAAACCTAAATACATACGCCTCTCTGATTTACGGTTCGCAAAAAAGACGCACTTACAAAAACTACAGTCATTTCATTCCAAAATTTTACGACTTATAACAGGACCTCCCTGGTACTTCAACAACAAAACTTTACATAACGAGAACCAACTAAAGACCAATACATACGTACTCTCGTTTCCATCTCACACGGACATACAAGCAGACTTATAAACAACATGGCTAAATATATAGTACGAATGAAAAAAAATAATAAATAAGAAGAATGCCAGTCCTAATTATTTATCATCGGCAGAAAGTTTAAAAAGAAGACCAACAGAAATGTTCCAATAAATTAGAAATATCATCATCCTATTCCTCTTTACCGCCTATGCAGTGTGAGGCTGCTTCTTGTAGAGCTTGGACCAGGTGGACCTTTCCAGTACCAGCTCTCGTCTCCTGTTCCATTCCAAACCTCGCTTCTGGAATGCATCTCGCACGCTCTCTTCCCAGGAGATTCTGGGTCTTCCTCTTGGTCTCCTACCCTGCACGCGAGTCTCATATGTCTTCCGTGCGACTCTATTCTGGTCCATACGGAGAAGGTGCCCAAACCATCTCGACTTGTGTTCATCTATTATGGTTTCGACCGCTTTGGCATCGAGATTGGCGCGGATTGTAGTATTGCGAATTCTGTCTCGTCTGGTCTTTTCCTCCACCTTTCGCAGGTATCGCATCTCTAGAGCCTGAATCTGGCTCCTGTGTTTTGAAGTAAGTGTCCAGGACTCGGAGGAATACGTCAGTATAGGAAGAAATACTGATCTGTAGACCGTCATCTTCGTTTCCTTGGTCACCTCTTTTCGGTTCAGAAAGCCTTTCCTAACACAGCCGAACATTCTTCCAGCAGCTCCTATTCTCTGTCTCAGCTCTATATAAATTAGAAATATCCAAATTCTAATTTGATTTTTCGGTTCGTGTTCCTCTGTAGATTTTTAGGTACTTTTATATTATAAAGGATACTATTTGCAGAAGAAACCTCAATTTTGTTGAGATATTTAAAAACAAAAATTTCTGTTGTTTTATCACTCTCATTAAAACTCGACTCAAGAAACTTGAAGAATTTTTATTAGTTATTACGAGGGTGGAAGGGAGGGAGGAGGAATAAATAACTTCCGATAAAAAAATTCAGCTATTTTGGGGATGTTTCGAATAATAATGCTTTTCCAGCTTTTTGTCCCTAATATAACTGCTAGGGTATAATAAATCATAGAACACTAATCTGTAGTGTTTTATAACTGTAGTTTCATAGTTAAAATTACATTGGCGAAATAAATGTAATACCAATTCAAATACTTTTTAGAATTATTTTGTATTGTTTAACATTTCAAACTTTGTATTATATTCATTAGATGCCTTCACATTATAACATGTCGCTTTTGTTTAATTCGATTAATATTTATAAATTTTTTCCGAAAATAAAATATGCCTGCTGTTCCATTCTTCATAGCCTGAATGTTATAGTCCATTTAGCTTAATGGTTGAACCGGCTGCCAATATTTGGGTGGTCCTGTCCCAATTCAACTGGGCTTTAGAAATGATGAGATTAAAAAACAAGGACGTTGTCGTGAATATTCTGGTCAGATATTAATCCTTAAACGATTCCTAAAATTACACTAACCGGCACAACCACAAGAAAACAACATATACAGAATGCTCCGTGAACTAAAGGAAATATTTTGATAAACGATAGTGGACTTATGACAAGAGCTTTTAAAAAAAAAATTATATAAACAATTGTCTGATTTTCAACAGAAAAGAAGAGAAAAAATTTAGTTTTGTGTTGCCCTACACTGCTTAGCGGTAGACGAGGTAAGTAAGTTTTTTAGTTGTATTTTGAATAAAAGATAAATAACTTTAATGTATTAAATTCAAAAGTTATGTGCATTAAGTCAAATCAAAAATCGAGTTGGACTGCGGATCAACGTCGATAAAGCAAAGGAAATGAGAGTGAATGAGCGATGTTAGAGTCTAATTTGTTTGAGGAAAAATACGGTGGAGCGGATGAAATTATTACTTGGGAAGCATGATCACAAAAGAAGGGGTCTTATTGGAAGCAGAATCGAAAAATCAAAAAAGCAAATAGGACGTTTGTTCAGAATTGAAACGACATTTTTGACAAGAAATTGTCAAAAACAAAAAGAAGCCTGTTTAATACAAACGTAAAATCGGTCCTACTCTACGGAAGTGAAATATGGAAGCTGACTGAAAACGTTACCCGACCCTTTCAGACCTTCATTAACCTCTGCTTGCCAAGAATCCTGGGGATCTGGGAGCCTGAGACGATCTGAACGAAGAGCTCTGGAGTACAATTTTTCACAAAGAAGCTTCCTATCCACCTCGAAATAAGGAGAAAGAAACAGACACACTTCAGAGAAAACAGAGAATGTCATCGAAAAAGAAGCTTTATAATGAAATCCTAAAGGAACCACCAGAAGATGAAATTCATGTCGCAGATCTGTTCAAAATGATCTAAGGTAAGACTTGGGCAGAAGTAAAAATGATGAGGAATGTAACACACTTATAAGTGCCTTATGCTTTACCAGAAGTAAATGATGAATTAATCAAAATGATTAAGAATAAATCTGATCTGCACCACTAAACTTAGCAGCCCAATTCCCTACTCGCTGAGATACTCTACTCCCGATTAAGAATAGCTTCATTGTAAACTACATAAAATTTATTTTCTATATAAGTATAATTATAACTATATAAGTATTCTATATAAGACTTTGTTAAAACTATTTAAAGGAGACTTTTAAGTGACTAACATACCCAAAGTTTTAGTTTTCATAAAACCATGGATTATTCGCATTTTTTAAAAATCACTTTCCAACTTCACTACAGATACTCCATTTCAATGAAAAACTTGTTTTTTAAAAAAGCTTTGAGTCGATATTAAATAAATTGAGTTTCGATACTGAATAAGTTGAGATTCATCTCATTTCAACTCAGTTAAAAAAAGTATCTGATATGATATTCTATCACCTAACGTGTTTTCACCGCCAAAAATGGCCACAATGAATTATTACAGTTAGAGTTTTGGTTAATAAAATAGTTGTAGGTTACGATGAGATGAAACTATTTACGAAGCTTCAGGCGTGCATTGCATGCATACTATGCACTTTTTTTTGTAAAAATACACATTTTATTTATTAAAAAATTCTGCTATTTCAAATATTTATCATTGGTAATGATAATGAAAGAACCAGTGCTCTTCTCCACAGCTTTTAAATATGGGAATCAATCCTCATTATATTAAGTTACCAACTAAATATTTTCAATCTTAATATTTCAATATTAATGAAAATAATTCAAGTAATTGTAGGATTTATTTTTTTTAAAATATTAATTAATTATAATAAACTATTTCTTTTAAGTTCCAGTGATGTGCTCTATGTCTTGTGACATGAATATATTAATTAGTCTGATTTCTGAAATAAAATATGCCATTCCATGTAAATATATTTATATTCTTCAACAAAAGTAGGAATTTAATAAGAAAATATATGTTGTATTAATACCACATTAAGTCCGGATTCACAAATAAAATTTTGTGTTGTATAATAATCCACGAAATTGATATTGAAATATTTTCCAGTATCACTGTAATTTATTAGTTTTCTACACTGGGTACTGAGCAGCGTAATAATTATGAACTTATATTATAATTTTAATTATTTGTACTTATTACTTTTATTTTATAGAAAATAAGTAAAAGTTTAATAAATATTTTTTATGACATTTATATATGAATTAAAAAGTAAAAACGTATTTAAGCCAGAACTTTTAATAAATAGTTTTGAAAAAATCTCAGTTGTAAAAAAAAAGAACTAAGATGTGTGCTTCAGACCACACGATAGAAGTGAAAACATCAACAAAGCGAGATGATATGAAATATAAATTATAAATAACAGCTCATTATAAAGAGAATAAAATGCTCAACATTTCTCTCGCTTACAGTACGCAGGTCCGATTTTTAGTTTCTGAGATATTTTAATCCATATCTTTCATAAAACTCGTTATCATTTGGTATCGGTTGTTTGGTTTTCGACACTATTTTTTTTCGCCTCTCTTAACATGGCGTCGCGCTTCGATACTATTTTGAATATTAGACCATTACAGAGAGGAGGGAATGCTGAACAATTCCCTCGCTTACCGTACGCATGTCCGATTTTTAGTTTTTGAGATATTTTAATCCATATGCAAAAACACTTCAATTAGTCGAATCCAGCCGTCTTTACCCGGGCGTTACACCTCGGAGATCCCTCGGCTCAATCTAATTCATTCTCCACAAAAAAAAGTTCAAAACGTGCCTAAAGAAGGTTTTACTTCAAAAAAACTGTTTCGTCCCAGGTATTCGGATAGAGCGGAAACGCTGCAGGATAAAAGCTGAAGTTTTTATCCTCTCTGTAATTAGCTAATATTCAAAATATCATCAAGCGCTACGCCGTGTTAAGAAAGGCGAAAAGAAAAAAAATAGTGTCGAAAACCAAACAACTGATACCAAATCATAATGACTTTTATGAAAGATATGGATTAAAAAGTATCAGAAACTAAAAATCGGACCTGCGTGCTGTAAGCGAGAGAAATGTTCAGCATTTTATTCTCTTTAAAATGAGCTATTATTTATAATTTATATTTCATCCCGCTTTGTTGATGTTTTCACTTCTATTCGTGTGGTCTAAAGCACACATCTTAGTTGTTTTGTTTTTTTGTTTTTTTCACAGGTGAGATCAACTTTTTCAAATTATTTATTAAAAGTTTTGGCTTAAAAACGTTTTTACTTTTTAATTCATATACAAATATGTCATAAAAAAATATTTATTAAACTTTTACTTATTCCCTCTAAAATAAAAGTAATAAGTACAAAAAATTATAATTATAATATAAGTTCATAATTATTACACTGCTCAGTACTCAGCATGGAAAAATAATAAATTACAGCGATCCAGGAAAATATTTCAATATCAATTTTGTGGATTATTATACAACACAAAGTTTTATTTGTGAATCCGAACTTAATTGTCTGTTTGTCAGACATTAACATTGTCGCGTCTAACGTTCACACAATTCACTTTTTTTTTTAAATGTCAGTTACCTGTATTTTCCAATTTTGAGTCAATTCGTAAATTTGTGATTCACGTACACTCGCTAACAACGTCAATTTTATCTTTGAAAGTTGACCAGAAGCCAGTCGACATGTTGACAATCAAATCTATTGGAACAATAACAGCGAGATATCAGAACTGTTTGCAACTGGTTGAATATATTCCGATGCGTAGAGCGGAGTACACAACGCGACAGATCCACTGCAGCGCCTCGCACTAATAGCGTTGCGCTGGTAGAACCAGGGGCCATTAGTTTTACAACCAGTTATAAAACGGTTTTAGCGAGCATCTATTTCCAGAACTCTCTGAGAGATATGTTTTTATATCTTTCTCAAACCCCCAGCCGCCGCCAGTCCATTCCCCTTTAAAATCTTACTCAGTATTGCCTCTGACAGTCCACCGTCCGTCCATAAATCAAATATTAAAGCTAAATCCCTACTTCTTCCAATTTCTTTAGCAATGTGTCAATTAGTATTTTAATATTTATATTCATAAGGGAATATATTTTAGGTTAGTTATAAGCGGTGTAAAGTACTATATTTATAAAATTCTAATTCTGGATGTTTTTATATACCTATATATTTCGTAGTCACACAACTTTTTATAGAAAGCTTTAAGTGGTGACAGTATAACGAGAGGCAGGATATTATTCTGATTATATTCTCAATAACGATTTTGATATATTCAGCCCTGTAAAAATATTATATTTATGTGGTTTGTTCAGACATAAAATAATCTAATGATAACAATTTTAAAAAACGCCTTAAAAAACTTTTAGGAAGGGCTGATAAAAGCAAAATTCTTTTTCCGACTTAAGCATCTTGTTTTTTATTTCACATCTAGATGGAATGAGATTAATCTCAATTTTTGCCTAGCATCAGAAATTTAAATGGTTAGAGCCCGAAGAGCATCCAGCCCTCAAATATTAGGACAAACCAATAGACACAATCTACATCGACAATCTACCAGATCTAATCTCCATCTACAATAGTACTATAAACTATTGTACTAAGTAATACAACAGCAATGTACCATAGTCCATTCTCTTCTAAAATCGTCTTCAGTACTGCCTCTGACAGTCCACCGTCCATCCAGAATTCAAATATTAAAGCTAATCTTAACTAGATCTGATTCCTTTAGCAATGTGTCAATTAGTGATTTTAATATTTACATTCACCAAAAGATATATTTTGGGTTTGCTATAAGTGAATTCAGGCAATGTATTCTGGCTTTTATATATTATATATATATATATATATATATATATTTCATGGTTACATAATTCATTTTCAAAAGGACATTATTATTCACATTAATAATTGTAGTAAAATGTCAATTTATCTTATTCGGACTATTGACGAGAAGTATTTTGTATTTGGTGTGTATATATTCAAGATTTAAGATCTTTCGGATCTGATGATACTTATCATTGATGCTTGAATCAGCAAACCTTTACAAGTTGCATTTATAGACTCGAGATTTTTTTTTCTTGAATTTTCATATTATATCCTTACATTAATTTTTTTTTTTTTTACAATTTTTATTTTTCATGACTTACAAAAGATTTCTTAGTTGATTGCTTCGATTTAACAATTTAATCTATATCATTTTCTTTTTTAGAATTTAAAATACAAACAATCTTGATTTAAGATACTACTGAGTTTCTAAAGAAGTTTATGATGATGAAACTCTGAAGGATGGAATGCTTTAGGGTTTTTATAAATATATATATATACTATCACCATTCTCATTGTCCTTAAATGTGACAGATCGTAATTTATCTCAATAAAGAATCTTAAAAAAAAAAATTCGTATTCAATATATATGCTAACAAAAAAAATTATTCAAAAAAAACATTGTATCCTAAATAATATAAAGTGAAGTGAGGTATTCTCATTAAATTAGAAAAAATGTAATAATAAATTTTCGTTAGGTTCCTTTTTAAATCAATAATTATTATGAGTTTATCAACAACTCGGTTGTACAATTCCATTGTTGTACTATGAGCCTATCTGCTTTTCTGTTGGAATGGTGGTGGTGTTTTTTATTTTCCGTTGCTGAGTTTTTGTCTAAAATCGAACACCCTTTTCGCAATAGCCGAAAAGTATGTTTAGACTGCTTCCTAAAACCTTAGTGAAAGTTGCTTAAAGTTTTCTTCTTGAAGCCCTTTAAATTTGTCAGTACATAGAAATATATATGAAGGAATGTTTATTATACTCAAAACGAATGCAGTTTTATATTATATACTAAAACTGTATGTTTAATATTAGCATACATATTATCTAAAACTGAACAGTCTTAGCATAGAATTTTTTTAATGACCTGAGTACATTTTCAAAACGGGTTTACTTTTTAACTTTCCTACCGCTAGTAGGTAAGCAAAGTATTGCGATCGGGTCAAATTTCCCATGAGCAGTAAGAACAGATCATCACTTCAGAATACCCCAAATCCGAAAAACACACTTTCGGCGATTGATCTGTCTGTCTGTCTGTGCCAAGATTCCCTCGAGAAATAGTAGACCGATTTTGTAGCTTTTATTGTTTGAATGCCTATTCCGTAAACAAATTGGGCGGTCCCTGCGCAAGAAGAGAAAAGCATGTTTTTACATAGATGTAGCGCAAACAGCTCCAACGATTTTCTTGTATTTAAAATCCTTTCAATGTTTGTAAATATAGTCATTTCTAAATTAGTGCCTGGTTACATTGCTTTAGTACATCAAATAATTCGTACTCAATTCATTTCTCTAATTGGTTTTCAGAAAAATTAATCCAATTCATTTTTTTTTTTTTTTTTTTTTAAAGGGCATATATAATTTTGTCTGAAATTGGCAGGAAAGTCGTGTGAGTGGACATGCCAGATTTATTTTTTAGCTATTGAATTTTTACAACTTTAGTTTTACAATTACTTATGGGATCTGACTATTTCGAATCAACACGTTATATCTATTACAATTAAATAATCATTAATATCAACAGGTAGTTCGTATGCTTATAATAATCTGATAGGGCATGAATGAAGGATCTTCAAAAGGGAGTCTATTAAAGAAATTGTAATTTTTCATGAAAATAATTAAATCTCGCATTATTTGTGGAAATAAGTAGATGGATATTAAGCAATACATTTTTTTAATTATTTACTAAAAGGTAAGAACATAAAAAAAATGTTACTATGTTTAAAATAAATTCTCGAAAATGACAGTTGTAATATATATATATAATATATCGTTGGAAAGTTAGGGGTTTTAGAAAAAATAATATCTAATATAGAAAGTCTTTGGAAGTATTGGACAGTGATAAAAAAAAAATGACTGATTGTTTCTAAGTTAATATTATTCAACAGAAACAGAATCTTCCTATGGATACTAAATGGAATTACCATAAACAGCAAAAGGAATCTTTTAAATTTGATAATTTTGAAGCTTGAAAAACCAGTAATCGATGATATACCGAATCGTATACGTAACTGCAGTTGTATAAAAACTAGAACTAGTGTATTGTACTTTTATTATTGTTATTCTCTTGGATTGTCTTCAGGGAGGTAAAGGAAATATGTTTGGTAAACAATAATGTTATATATTATGATATATAAAGCAAGACTATAGAGCCCAACTAGTCAGTATGTATACGGTCAGTGAAGCACCTGATTAATGTTTATATATAATATTTATACCTGTAAGTTGTGTCATCTAGGAACAATGGATGCAGACCATCTAGACGCATGTCCTGCCTTGAGGGACATAAGAGACAAAATATTTCCGAATATACATATAAGAAAGTCTAAATTATACTGGGCAGCAAGATATCGGATGGCCAAATGACCAACGACTGGCATAAGTAAAAAAAAAAATATATATAATATTTATATAATATTTATTTGATATTGTTATATTATTTATTATAGCATTCACGTTTAATAATTAATTTTAACAGCTTTATTCAAATAAATTGAACACAGTGACAAAGAAAGTGAAAAATTGAAAAATGTAATTAGTAAAAGACAGACAGAATTTTCCAAATGTTCTAAAATGAAATACCTATTATATATTTTGTATTTTATGTAGGTTAATAAACATATATTCATTCATTTCATTCATAAGAGAATACGTAAAGAAGTGGATCCAGCTAAGAATATATAAAAAGATTATTGTTCACGGGTTGGAAAGATATGCCGAAAGAAGACTGACACAACTCAAACACTGTTTTTTTTCGGTGATAATTATTATTTTATATTAATTACCAAAAATAGAGGCAATGCTTTTAAATTATTATTATTTTTTTTTTGCTTTTAAAGAAAAAGAATTGTTTTCAAGATGCGAATATGGTTATATAAAATATTTATTACCATTATTCGTATGAAAATCCTTTATTTATTCTATCGTTTGCATGCATTTCCAGTATTTGTTCGCTCATATTTGTTTAAATTTATACAAATTGAAAAAGTGATCGTTTTAAGTTAATAAATATGTTATTATAAACTTTCTACCAGATTGATTTTTCACTTCTAAGAAGAAACAAGTAATTATAAAAAATAAAAAAATCTTGAATAATAAATCATTTTACTCAAATTAAGCTTTTTTAGACTGCATGGCCAATAAATAAGTGAAATGTTTCATTTTATCATAACATTATTGCTAATCACTTTCTCAGCTTTATCCTAATATATTGTACATTTAATAATAGTTGGATCCAGGTCATTAGAGCTATTCCCTTGTTAGCTTGTCCTTAGTACCGTGGCTGTATTCCAGTGTACAGACACTCCTTTTTCGGTCCATCCTAAAATACCTGGGGACAATATAGGCTCCTTTCCCCAAGGTATTTATACACCTATGACCAAGACACCGATAGCCGATGTTTATTTTTACTGGCAACATGTATCTTCCTTTTTTCTCCGAGTTCCTGGATTCGAGATCGTTTGAATTTTTTCTTCTCCCCTCGCCACGGTTTCGAAACCCACTACAACACAATACTTTATAGCAGAGATGATTATGGTTGGGACAGTTCCACATTTTTCTTGTCATCCATGACATACATTTTTTTAAATAGTCAGCTTCAATAGAGATAAATTTTAGAACATTTCTGACGCAAGAATTTCTAAAATATTGTTTAGACAAATGCGCCTTATTGAAGTAGTCGCCTTCTTATCCTTATTGAAGTAGTCTGTTAAGGCTCAAATGCCAAATTTTCAAAAAGGCTTTTTTTGAAAAACCTTTAGTATTGTTTAGTAAATGTTATAATTTATAAAGATTAATTCAAAATAATTAACAGTCTCGCCTTGATAAAGGTAATTAGAAATATATTAATCTATGAAAGAATTTGATAATTAATTAAAAGAGAAAAAAGGAACAATATTTCACTATGTTAAATATTTCAAAGAACATTTTCTCTTCAAGTTAATACTCCAAATACTTATATTACATTCTGTATTCCTTTCTCAATGATCAAACTTTCACAGTAGAAATAAGTAATGTAAATTGAACCACCAATTCATTTCGGAACTTCAGAAAGATCAGTTCTTTCGCCCATCCTCTTTAACTTTTATCTGTATGAAATTATACAGACACCATAGCTATGTTCGCTTATGACATGGCAGTATTCTCAGCGTAAAGACATAATAACAGTAAGAAAAATCTTTCAAACTCACCACATCAGTTTAGAGCAGTACTGGACCATATGAAAGACTCTATGAGCAGATATGCAATGTCCAAATGTTTATCCTTAGACGGAAAAAACATCCACCCTTAACCGGTCTTCCACGAGAACAAGTTGTCCGAGAATCACTGCAATGAAACAGTAAAATACCTCGGTGTTAATCCAGATATCACCTCATCAACACTAAAATAATTCAAATCTACGCTAGGGTGGCAATGTTATATCCCACCATTGACAGTAAATCAAGTCTAAAATAAGAAAAAATCATCCTAATTTACAAGATAATGCTAAGGCCACAAATGATCTACGGTTGTGAAGTGTGGAATGACAAACCTTCAAAATAAGATCTTTAGAATTGCCTCTTGGTTTGCGAGAAACAGTCAACTTCAAATAGAAACAATAGATGAATTCATTAAAAAACGCTTCACCAAATATCATAACTCCAACATCATCCCGTGGAGTCAAACCCAAACTTATACAAGACATTCCAATGGAAAACCACAATATATATACAGGTTGTCTCGTAAGTAGAGGGAAAGATTTTAAAGGATGGCAGTAGACATCAAGATCTACAAAAAGTTTACATAAACAGTTGCCTAAATTCCAGTAAAAAAGGGTAAAAAAATAAGATTAGAGGTTTTTTTAAGCGATTCACAATTTTGTTGGATAGGATAACATGACACATATTATATTAAAGTAAATAAACATTGCTTCATATTAAACTAGACAAAATTTACTTTAAACGAAAGTAGAGTTTGTCATTATTAAAACTATTTAAAGAGAACTATTGACCGGACAAACCCAGCTAAATTCCGTTTAAAAAAAAATCATAAATTATTTGATTTTTTTTTCTTCCTTTCAACTGCATTACATTTACCCCACTTTTCGAAAAATTTCCTCGTTTATAAAACATTAAATCAATATTAACTAAGTTGAGATTCATTATTAAGATTTTAAGATTCATTTCAAGTTCCGTAAAGAAATAATTTTATATTCTGTCCAGTCACCTAAAAGCTCCCGTGTTAAACGGGTTATTAAAGCTTATTAAAGGAGAAACTTTTTCTAAAGGTGGGGTAAATGTAGTACAGTTAAAGGGTGATAAAAATCAAACAAATAATTCATGACTTTTTTTAAACGGAACATAGCAATGTGTGTTCTCTTTAAATAGTTTTAACAATAAGATAATCTGCGTTCTTTTAAAGTGAATTTTGTCTACTTCATTGTGGAGTGGAGATATGTTGCTGAAATCAAATATTTATTATGTTGTTGTTGTTTAGGGCTTAGAGGTGTAAAACACTGAGATAATCAACGCCTATCTATTCTTTGTTTCAATTACCTCAATACTAATTTCTTTTTTGGAAAGAAAAATAAATAGATAAAAAAAATAAATAAATTAGATTTTATTCAACAATATATATATATTTACCACCAAAATGCCAACACTGCTACAGTATTCTCATAGTATATATATATATATATATATATATATATATATATATATATATATATATATATATATATAGAGAGAGAGAGAGAGAGAGAGAGAGAGAGAAACACTTTATTTTGATAAAATATAAAATATAAAGGATTGCTGTCCAATTATATTGGGTTGCTAAACACACAGCATACTCTTCTATCCTTAGGACAATATATGAACTTATATATAAATATACAGAAGTATTAGTTAATATTAGTAAAATAGATACATATATATACATATATATATATATATATATACATTTTTATTATATATATATATATATATATATATATATATATATCTTCTTCGATTCTTTTTTTTTTTTTATTGCTTCCAAATCAACAAAAAGCATGACGCGCATGAAAAGACACAAATCTTAAATTTCCTACTTTTCAGCTGGAAATTGGACAATTCTTTATCAGAACGTTCTGTAGATCTTGATGTTTTCTATCAGCCTTTTAAATATTCCCTCAACTTACACCCCCACTTTTCTAACTGTTTTAAATTTACTTTAAAGTTATAATTTAAAAAATTGCTAATATACCCATGTATGGCTCACTAAGCTGATTCTGGAAATAAAAAATATATAAAAAAAATTTCTTTTCTTTGGCTTTCTTGCAGATTCACCATTTTTACTAAACCGATTGAACATCCAACAATAGCCGGACGTCATAGACTCATTTTATCTCCCTTAAGGTCTTTTTTCTATCTCCTTTCAATATATTAATAAAATCATTCCCCTTCTTCTTCATTATAATATTTCATGTTTTAAGGAAAATGAGTCAAAATTAGTTTATATGATATGACATTTAACACTAATGTTACATTCCATTATTTTCAATATTGTCTATAATATCCTTCTATTTATGGTTTTATTATTATCTTTGAGAATTAACGAAAACAAATCGAAAGGCGATTCATGCGTATTTCATTTTTCACTAAAAATCTTCATTCTTTATTAGTTTCTTAATTTTATGATCAACCGAAATTGATGCTTGCAGTTTGTTCTGAGTAATGAAAGAAAATTTTATAAAAATGTGCATACAACTTGATCCATCCTTGGTAAAGTCCTTAAAAATTGTCCTAAAGCCTAATTTTATTTATAGTGTTAAAAGAAATGTGTTTTAGATCTATTAGCGGTTTGGTTCATGCTTTTCGTTCCAGGCATAAAATCTATGATAAGATACTTCCGACTCTGAAGAATAATGAATTCTGACAAAAGATTTCAAAAAAGAAAGGCAATTTTACGGAACAGTCGTAAATCACAATTTCAATCCTTAAATTCTTGCTATAACTATAACTAAAGTGAGTAATTATCAGAAATTATTTATTATAAATACTGCGACGGTGGTATGTTGGCACAGATCGAGACAGTTTAAGTCGGATTATAATAATTTTGTGGCGGACTTCAAGATCCAGCGAGGTTCCCGAACTTACAGGTTCCTGCATTTAAGCCCGAAAATAGATAACAGACAATCCCATGATAATTATAGAAAAGTCTCTCCTAAATGACACTTTTGCTACGATATACCTACCACATATTGAATATAAGAATATTGCTATTTATTATATTATAGTCAAAAGAAGAATAGTTCTAAGATCTTTTGGGTATCTCGAATAATCTTTTTGATATTTTATATAAAAATTAACTTGTTTTGCAGAATATTTTTATTTTATCAGGGTTCTATTAAGAGGCAGGGTTTGATGAAGGCCTTAACTTCGACAAATGTTAAAATAAATATCATTATTTATTTTTGCCATTTTTACTTTGAATGATCACCCCAACTATCCCCCTCTTAATTATTATTGTGGATTTTTAAAAATTTGAATCATCAAACGATTTATAATTTTAAAATGATAAAAATTTTTATTTGATTTTTTTAATTATCGATTTCAAACCCTGCTGAGGGGAAACTAGATTTTTAAAATTTATTTAGCTCTCGTAAAATAATTACACTCTGGAGCATATAACCCCTTCATCGATAAATTATAGGAGTCGAATTGGGTCAACTATAAAAAACATTGTGTGATAGAAAAAAAAACCAACAACAGTCCTGAAATCAGCATATCAAAGTGGGCTAATGCAATTTTCTGTTAGTGAGACATGTGAAATAATGTATTCAGAATGATAACTATTTCTTGGATGAAATATTTCATGATATTATAATTGAATATATCTCACAGCATTAATTTAGGTTATTTTATTTTATTGTCTATTGCATATACTTTTGATTATTATTTTGTTCTATTTATTTTATTTTTTTTGTACATATGGTGTGAATGTCATCCTACCTCACTATAACCAATGTCCAACAGACAGATTGTTATAATACTCAATAAAGAAATTAAAAAAAAAAAAAATTTATTGAAAATTTTATTTTATTAGTTTAATAAATAAATAAATTTAAATAGATTCTCAGTGATATTTAATACGTCTGTAAAATAACAGCTGTATTGAGCTGCAAAACCATTTCAAGAATTTCGCAGCAAATATTAGATTTTTTTAAATGAGAAAAAATTAGTAACTAGGTCGAGGCTTCTAAACCTTAGATGTTGTTTTAAAAAAAGGAAATCCACGGCCGATGGAACGCGATAATTCTGCTCCAAGCAAACAATATCAGCTTGACTCAAAGACTCTCAGAAGGTAAACGGTTTTGATACTGATGAGAGTTTACGGCCCTCTCGAAAGCTGCTATATCCGAGCGGTTGTGAGTGTTAAGACAGATCTCCGACTGTGAGCCAAGTTCAGTTACGAGCCGTTAGGTGGGCTGGGAGAGGTGCCCAAATTGTAACGAACTCTATACCTCGCAAGCAACTGATGGGTTCACCAAGACCCTAGCTTATGATTTTAGAATTTTCAGTTCTAGCTGGTCTTTGTATTTAAAGTTGTACTATGTATTAACATCTTGGCCATTGATTGTTTTAATAATAGTCACATATAATAGTATCCATTTAAATGATAAGAGGTAGGACTTTCGAGCAATGTATTGGAACCAGATATCAGAAAATGCCATACTGGTAGATCTGTTTATGGAGGAGAAGAAAAGATAAGACATGGGCCCAGGATAGTTGATCAGTAGGATTTAGTTGAGGACAAACTGGAGTAGGGGCATCAGATGACAATGATAACGACTTGATAAAATAGTTACGTGCCTACTTGTAGAACTTAGGCTAATGGAGTTTTCTTATTTTCTTAATCGACTTTAGTTCACATATTTCATTCATTCATTTACTTTAAATTATTATGGAGGAAGGGAGCATGCAAAACAATATTCTCGCCCACTTAACATTTTATAAGTTGGCGATTACTCCCCCAAATCAGCACCTGTACTATTACTATGTATTTGCATTTTATGTAAAAAAAACAACAACATAATAATGAGAAAAGATGGATAAGAATTCACTATTCAACATTTATTCCCGATAAATAAAAGATCGGTATGAAAAATTTGTATGAAAAAGGCTTCGTGATTCCGGACAGATTTTACGTTACCAGAGGGTGGGAGAGTAGGATAAGCAGGTACCAATTATTATGGGCTAATTGCTATTTTAATAAAACTCAATATAACAGATAATTTCGGTGATATTGATATAGAAGAGAATATGTTTGAACACATAGAGAAGTTTAGGTATCTAGATCCCTAGAAAATCGAAATTGAAGAGGAGATTAAGTTAAGGCCGATGGCGGGAAACGCTTGTTATTTTTCTGTGACAAGACTACTTAGCTCCTCCTGTCCTGGAACTTAAAAATTAGAATAAAAAAAAAGTATTATCCTACCTACGGTTCTTCATGGAAGCGAAATTTAGGCCCTTTCGTCAGGAGTGTGCAATGTCTTAAGGTTTGCGGAGAGAAGAATGATGAGTTAACCAGAGAGTTCAGACAGTTACACAACGAAGAATTGCTTGAATAGTATTCCGATAATATAATTAAGGGGGTTACATCGCGGCTAATTTAATGCGCATGAAAAATTGTTAGACTTAGTAACGAAAGAATTCCTAAAAGGTTAATATTTTCTGTGTTAATATCGACTGGTAAATGTCCGAAGGTTAGACCGAAGCGAAGGTGAGAAGATTGTGTTAAGGCTGATCTGAAGGGACTGGGTTTGGACGACAACCGGTGAAGGGAGGTGTGTAGACAGCGATTGTTGGTGTCGGCATCGAACCTTCGGGTTTTTTATTATTATTATTATATATATTAGGGAAGCGTTTTTTTTATGATATAACTATTTCATCTTCAATCCCATGCGTAGAAAGAAAAGAATGAGATATATAATATATTATATTAATGAGATGAAGGGACGTAATTTATAAGAAATTCCTGATGCTAAAAATACTTTAATAATTAAAACTGCATCTTTAGGTGATTTGGTTGTTTAAAGAGGAGCTATCCCCAATTAGTCATAGTAAAATTTTAACCATTTAAAATCAGGTGATTTAGTTGTTTTAAGTCGTTAAAATTTTAATTGTTGGGGAAAGCTCTAGTTAACAGCACTAAATCACTTCAAAACGTCCTCACAGCCAAAACGTAATTAGAATAAAGTTTCAAGTTTTGGAATGTTTTTTAATCTTAAGTACTCCTAACGAGATATTTCATATGATGATATAGTGTAATGCAGAATTGCAGAAAAGTTTAAATTTACAGGCACTCATGTTGTTTCTGACAGGTAAAATCTGTCTGCTAGTGTCAAGAATATGTTTTTGCTTCTCTTTTATTTCTTAGTGTGTTGTTTTTCAACCGAATTGGCCATCGTATGCACTATCGTGGTTTCACATTAGCAGACACAATTTTTCTACTGTAAACTGTAGTGCCAAAATTCTAACGATTTCCACAAGTATGTTTCTTTAAGCTATACCTTTTCCTTAACTATCTACAACATTCACCGGAAAAATTATTAATAAGAAAAAAAAATTCATAATATGTACAAGCCCCTAAACTTAAAAAGTATGTATTTTCTTATAAATTAAAAAAGTTATCCTTTTAAAGGTGTTTGAATTTCTATTCATTATTACAGAATGAAAAAAAAAAGATATTGAAAACAAACGACTATAAATAAATTACAATTTATTTCGAAAATCTTTGCATATTTATGTAAATGCAATCAAATATTTTAAATATTTTTTTTATGGCTAGATACTGGAACAATTCAGATATGGTACCCACTTTCGATTCTGTAAATATATGTATATAGGCGTGAATGAGTTCTAGAAAAATTTCTTTTGTTAAATAAAGATTTTGTAATCATTTTATATATATATATATATATATATATATATATATATATATATATATATATATCCTCCAATTTGTTTGTTCATGTTTATTTACTTTATTTTATTTTTTTAATTTATTCTTAATTAATTTCTTTTTATTTATTTTTCTTTTAAGTACATAGTGTGTGAGTGGATACTTTTAGCCCTAATTCTTATTGCCATAGAATGTGGTAGATTGTGATAATATTCAATAATAGAACAAAAAAAAAGACACTTTCGATATTAGCCAATGTTTATTTTATAAATTTTCATGATTCAGGTTCATGATTTTTTTAATTGCTTATTTATTTACTTTTCCGATCCTTTTTACTTTTCTTTTTAACTACTATTCTGACAAGATTAGGTAGCTTATGAATAATAAACAGATTTTATAAATGCCTGTGACATGTTGGATTTGAAGAGGAAAATGTATTACATACGAGAAAAATAGCAATGACACATGGAAATCCCATGTTGCGGAAGGGACCATTCTTTCATAGTGATGTAATATAATCCAGTATGTAAAAATAGCCCTTATTCAACAATCCTATTAAAAATAGGTGACTCGCTCAATAAATATTTCCGACTCTTTTTGACGTACTATAATTTAAGAAAAAATAAAACCATTATTCATATTTTTTCTATCAATGTATTAAATAAATGGGTTGTCATTCTACGCCTGCAACACTTTACATTGTATTTGTATGTATCAAGCACTCAGTGTGAGTCACAGAGTTACATTAAATATAGATAAGCCTGCAAATACTTATTTATTCATTTATTTGTTGAAAATATTTCCATGTTATTCAAAAATTGTCTTAAAACTAAATGTTACTATAAAGACATTCAGAAACAATAATTAATTAAATACATTGCATTTAAAATTAAGTTTAAAGTAACAGTTCATACCAATTTTCGAAAATACAATAAAAAGCATTATTTTAATATCAGAAATAGTACACAGTTCGACTCCTAATTGGCGGTCTGCTTAATTGATTGAAAAAGCGTTTCCTGTTTAACTGTATTAGTAAATTTAACATTTAATAATAACACTCCAAAAGTTTAAGATTTCACGAAGAATCCAAATAAGTGATACTCGGAATATTATGCGTATTAGTTTAAAGGTTGGTAACATAATCTTCTAGGGCTTTATTTTATTCATTATAAAATAAAATTACATACTTTGACAATCTGATAAAATAAATTAAATGTGAGTATTATTTTTCCTGATGAGTTACAAATAAAATATATATGTATATTATGTATGTAAGGCAAAATGTTCTCAAAACGTTATTATCCTCGCTTCCTAATCTAGGGTAAAATCGTGATCAGTGCGAATTTTCCAGAAAGATAGGATCGTTCCCAAATATCCAGCTAGATAGGTCATATTTCCCACAGCGCACAGTAACGAAAACTCGCGAAATTGGCTTAATATATTTTTTTGATTGCACTATTCAATAAAAACAATGAAAAAGGTATTTTGTGATAAATGATAAATATGCTCAGAAACTCCGTGAACAACACTAACTATCAATAAAACATTTTATCTAGTTATTGGAGCTATTAAAAACAAAACAAATTTAGACAGATTCAAATACATGTCGGGAGTTTTCCCTTATTCCTCCCACTCGTCGTTTAACTGTGTGATAGCAGAATAAGAAGCGACAAGAAGTGTTTGGATTATCCGCTTACAGCTATGTAATGTATGTATATATTAGGTGAGATCCCGTGAGTATTGTAGTATATCCCGTTGCAGCAGCATATACCTGAAAAACCATTGTTATGTTTTGATACTTCTGCTTAGAATGATAATGAATATTTTTTAACCGCGCTTTGAAGTAGGTTCTTCTTTTCAATCATTTATTATTGGCGCAATAAAAGCATGTAGCGGTCCTTATCCAGCTCAATTGCCGTTGCCCAGTCATCCCTGTTGGCTGCTCACCTGATGGATATGCCGTTTTTTCTCAAGACTTCTTTTACGTTATCTATCCATCTTGCCTTCGGTCTTCCCCTAGAACTAATTCCCTCTTCATCCATTCCTCGCTGTCCTCGCTTCATCCATTCCCAGGACATGTCCTGACCACTTCATTCGCTGCATTCGAGCAAATTGGGAGATAGACAGATCACCGCACATTGGGTATAACTCTTTGTTAGGGAAACTCCTTCCTCCAATTTAGGTCGTATTGTTCGTCTTAACATTTTCCTTTCAAACCGATCTGTTCGTTCAGCCTTTAGAGTCCATGTCTCGCACGCATATTTTGCAACTAGCCGAATAATCGTTTTGTATATCCTAAACTTCATTGTTCTTACATACGACTTAACAATCTAGTTTTCAGAAGGCTCGCTTAAGAAAAGTACGCTCTGTTGGCAGCCATTATTCTAGCTCCTATCTCCTCCTCTTCGTTATTGTTATCGTTAATTTTGGAATAGTGCTGTGGTGGACGGACGAGCTTTTTCTTCCTTAAAACAAGGACCTTTGTTTTACTTTCGTTGACACGTGGCCCCATTTTCCTGGCCTCATTCTCCAACATACAGAATGCACTCTTCACTGCTTGAAGTGATCTCCCTGGAATGACCACATTGCCAGAATACGCGAGCAGTTGGATCATTCTGTGGATTATAGTTCCTCCGCTATTTAATCTTGCCCTTCTCATACTGGTTTCTAGGCCAATATTAAAGAGGAGAGGGGCTAATGAGTCTCCTTGCCTGTGGCCCGTCATCTATTTTGAATGATAAAAAATATTTTTTAACCGCGCTTTGAAGTAGATTTTTGTTCCTAGTTAAAGTAGTGTAGTAGATACTAGCTACTAGTTAGTAATCGATACATTGAACCAGAGGAGATGGGATGATGAATGGGCGATCGAGTCGAGAAATATAAATATTTACTTCCAACCCAATAATTCTTCAAGATTTTTAGTGATTTATGATTCTTCAATCTTTTTCAACATTTTAATCATTCTTTTTTTTCTGCAAACAGTAATTAACAACAACGTTCCTCTTTATTTACTAATTTGCTAATCGATAATTGTTAATACATAATGAAATCTCGAGACAGTAAAAAATTATTATACACTCAAAAATAAATCTATGCATTAAGGAATTATTTGTAAAGCGCCTGTCTATGATATGTAAGTATTTTGTATTTGTATTTTTATAATAAGGAACAAAATAATTTTGTATTTAAAACGTTTTTTCTGAAAATAATTCATGTATTTTGTAATATAAATAAAATGTAATTAATGTAAATAAAATTCGCTGTATTTTCAAAATACATGGCATTTGAAATACTGCATTAAATATTATAATTAAAATACGTTTTGTCCAAATCTGGTTTAGATTAAGAACCAGAACTGGGATTAAAAACGTTACGAGATAGAGGAAAAGTTCACATCCAGCCGACAATCCGACATTTGAACACGTTGCTGAGACATTTGATAAAGGTCACAGATGCACGCAACCGAAACCACAATCGGAGCTGAAGTTGGTTATAGTCAAGAGCCTCAACAAACTCCGAAAATACAAAAATGTTTTCAAACATTTTCTTTGACATCTGCGCAAGCTCCAGTTTAACACTAAAACTAATTAATTCTTAAAACCTTAATCCTTAAATTCCGTCAGCGAAAAAAATAACCGATTATGATTTTCTCCTAACGTTTATCACTCCTCCAAGTTTTCGAATCCCCTCCTCTCTTTCAAAACCTTTCTAGCAGTTGAAGATATAACACATCACACTGGTACTGCAAAATATCGTATGTAACAATTTTACATATTTATTCTATTTGCGCTAAAGGTGAAATTTTAAATTCTACATTTGCTATAAGTAATCTGCTAAATAGGAAAATAGCAAAGAGAAATAAAATATGAAATTATACTAATAAATCATAAAGAAATAATAGGTTTTATGAAAAAAAGTCAATTTTTACATACGATCTTTTGTAATAACAGTAGCGATATTATAAAATTTCAGCTTTTCATAATTTAACTTAACATATGCAATTGATGTTCGGCTTTAGAGTGGTTTTCCAGTGTTATTTTTTTAAAAGATATGTTATCATTAATTTAATTTCATTTACTTTTTATGCCTCCAATAAAATGGCTGATCACAACGAACACTTTTAGTTTTAATTGAACACGCTTATTATCAACATTCATACATAATTATAATTTTTAGCGACGAAGAATTTTTCATTTGCTGACATTTTCCTTCTTTCTATGCAAATAATGATTGATATGATGCGATTATTTCTGGGTTCTTAATTTATCAGTTTTCATATTTTATCTTATTTTTAGGGGTTTTAAAATCGAACTCCAACTTCGTTCTTTTTTTATCAATCTGTGAATATGGATAATACAATATAAAAATTTTGGTTTATGTTATGTATTGTTAACTTCATTGCAAAAGTACAAGAATTATTGATAATAATTCTCTTAAATTGTACGTAAACAAAAAAATTAATGGTAATGATTAATGACTGATAATATTTTATTGAATCTCACGATATCTCAAAATAAGAGCGTATAATGCAATGATTAAGCCAGTTCTTATATATGGCTGTGAGACCTGGACCCTAACCAGCATCCTAGAAAAATGTGTTGCAAGATTTGAGAGGAAAATCCTCCGTACGATAACGTAGCGATCTGGGATCAGATTGCTAACACGTGGAGAAGATAGACCAATAAAAAACTGCTTATAGAAACTGGTCAATCAATATAACATGTTATGAAGGCACGGATATTAAGCGGGTCATGTAGCTCGCGACAATCCATCTGGAAGCCTCTACGTAACAATGAATGCCTCAACAGAAGTCAAAAGACCACGTTGAAGACCAAAAAGCAGATGGACAGATAGAACCAACAAAGAGCAATAGCTCTGAGTGCAGATAAATGGAAGGAAGTAGCTCAAGACAAGCAGATATGGAGCAGGCTTCTTCAGGCGTCAAAAGATCTACATGTTCTGTACTGCCAACAAAAAAATAATAAATATATTTTATTGATTACAATAAAATTCTGTCACAATAAAGGACAGTAATTATGAGAAATTAATTCTCTAATACAAAGAATTATTCTATTAGCACGTGGGAATCTCAAGCAGGTAAAACTTGATCGGAATTACCGTCCTTTTAAAGTGGTTGGGGCAAGAGGCTTAATTATTTAATCCAGATAAAATATTATTATACCCAATGCATGACCATTAGAATCAATAATTGCTGCATAACAAGGAGCATATCTGCAAGTAATTATTTCGTATATACTAAATAGGATATTAAATTTATTTCCCAACTTTGAAATAGAATTGATTGCTTAAAAATAGTAAGTAGATTAATTTTTATTTTGATACTGTTGTTTTATTAGAATTATTGTGATAATTTATTTTAAGTTTCAAATTACTATGGAAATTAATTAAATGTTAATATGAGGTTTGAACAAACCGTTTGATTAAAGGTGCTTGTGTAAATTTCATTTTTTATCTTTATTTATCTTTATTTTTATCATCTGACTTAACATTCACTCTGCTAACAAACGAATACATTTTTTTCGTCAGTAAACAAATGAAGTTGTTAGACTTAGTTAACCTTTTCTTTTAAATGATTCGAGGTTAAATTTCTGGACGTTAAGTAATAATTGTTAAAAATGTGACATCGGCCCTTTGACTTAAGAATAGTTATCTAAATAACCATTGATGCCACATTTATAGTTAAGAAATTAAAACAAAGCAAATCATAACAAAATTATTAATTATTTAATTTAAAAATAATATACTACGGAAATTACCTAGCCACTCCTAATGGAATGCACCATCATATCTACTTCAACACTTTAGTTGATTGACGCCTTTCATCGCCGAACGAAACTGGAAAGTCAACCGGAGGTTAACGCGCAAACGAATCGGACGAAATTTACATTCTAGGAACCGTAATGTGTAGCAGAAGACACCAGACTACTTTTAGAATTTTAAACATTTGTGGTTACAATAAGTATTTAAAATTTCATCATTAGTTACTTTATCATTTAGTTACTACATTTAGATATTTAGTTACAAAAATGAAGAAATTTTTTGGTAATTTAGAAATGAGACCAAAAACTTTTTTGACCTTACGCCAGTTTCTGTAAATCCCATCATTTAAATAATAAGAAACTACGATAAGAAATAACTAAAACAATACAATCACAGACGGATTAAACGTATCGATGACTCAGTTCAAAACTGAACAACTCAGAAGTCAAGGTTTTGAGATAAACGAACTCAAACGTCTTGAACATAAAATACCGCTGCAAATTATAAAGTAACATTACCTTTCTAGTGACAAATAAAAAGAAATAAAAAGTTGAAGTATGTTATATAGATAAATTTAAAAGGTAACAAGAAGAAGACTTTAGCCAAGTTTCATGGAAATCGGTACATTCGTTTAGGCGCTACAGTCTACAGCAACGCAGGATTTTCGGCCGCCATTTTGAAAGTATTAGGCGGATAGTAATGTCGATGAAGGAAGATTATCCTCGGGTGACCTCTGATTTTAAATCGAAATTTGAAAAAGAAAGGTCCAGTAGTTTCGGAGAAAATGCGCGGACTGCGGGCGGATAAAAAATGTTTTATTCGTTTTTTTAGTTCTACGTATCCTGAAACGTAAAACCTGAAATTTCGAGAGGGGTTTAAGTTTTTGAATTGTTTGTTCGATTACAATGGTTCATTATTGAAAATAATTAACCAAAAACTAAATGAAATATTCCGTAATGAAACATTAAATTTTACACTGATGCTGAAGGCATTTTTTGTTTCCCTAGAAAGTTATTTTATTGTAACAATAATAATACAATCTGCCACAGTAAAGGGCATTGGATATTAAGGCTCTATGTGATATACAAGGTATTTTGAAATTTAGCCGTCTTGTACTATGAAGAAGAGATTAGAGAAGTCGTAGGTAACTGGAAATCATTGATTTATGAGTAGTATTAATTTAGAACTGAGCAATCGATATACTCCTAGACTCAGAATATACTATTTATTTACTATAATTTATCCACTTTACATACAAACTACAAATAAATGGTAGCAGACTTTTCCTTACTAATTAATAAAACATCTATTCAATTGGGAGATATATATTGTATCTTCTGTTAATAAATTATATTATGTTCAATTTATATGAATGTAGGTCAGTATGCAGTGTTTTATTAGTCATGTGCCATGGTGCTTTTGTTATGATTCACAATAATTTTGATTGGAAGATTTGCAGTTTTTTTAGATGGTTCTTTTTAGCAATACCGAATATTTATAATGAATATGTCCATATGGGTATAAGTAAGTATGTATATGTATTCAGTTTCAGTTATTCTTAATAAAAATCATGAAATGATTTTTAAAAATTACAGATACAAATTTGTATCAAATTTAATTTTTATTTTTTTAATTATCGATTTCAAACTCTGCTGTATTTAAATGATAATTTAATTAAAAAGAAGCGAGTGTTTCCTGAAATTTTTGGAATTTTAAAGAGTGTTCTTTCTGAGATATTACAGATTTTAGCAAAATCGACATCTTAAAATCCATTATTAAAATAAGACATAAAGGTTGGGCGTGAAACTGTTTAGCGAAAGTTTATACTACAATATCTATATCCGGTAAAAAATATTAATATTGAATCTTATTTTTTCTTTATCATCTTTTATTTTAAAAGATAAGATTCATAGTTTGATTATGTTAACACTCTTTTTTTTCTTTATTTACTATTATATTCCTTTATATTATGGACAGAAAATATTGTACATATTATATTCTTTAACATAGATTTGTTTGAGCCGAATATCCTTAAAATAAAAGAGCCTAGGTTTTACTGAAAAAAGTCTAAAAAAATAAAATGAAATAAAACTATAAGCATTAAAAAAAATTTTGAATATCTGCTTTCGACAGTCTGAATACAGTAAAAGCATAGGTCAATATATTTTGCCGGCAACCATCATTGTTCGATTTTATATGGACTGAGCCCTTTTGGTTCTTGTGTTACATCAAGTGTTCCAAAGACCGCAGAAGGAAATTTTAAAGATTGACGAAAACCCTACTATGAATGACTCATTGAGTTCTATTCTGTGGTTGTGATCTAGCCAAGGTTGAAGTTTAACAGCATGAAGAATGTCTAAACTGGCCTGATTCATCGGCGCTGACGGTAAATGAGCCATCAAGTTAACTCGACAGCCTACACCCTGTTAGAGTTTTATACTCCCTGGAACAGTCTTGATCTTTCAGTCTTTATAATACTGTTCTGTTGTTTATTATGACTTGTCAGAATAGCTGCATTGTAAAGATTAACTAAAAGGAAATAATTTTAGTATGTATACTTTTGCACATATATTCCAAAAATGCCTTTTTTTTTAATATCATATTCTGTCTAACTTGTTCCTAGGATTCCAATACTTCAACTCATAGAAAGTAGCATTTAAAGGTGTGTGGGGCACAGTTGACTGAATAACCATCTCTTCAAGCTACGATTAACAGAGGCACCAACCTGTAGGTTCTATGATCTGTACGACGAAACCGACTACCTTTGAGGTAGAAGAAAACTAAATTTTATTCTGAGACATTTAGTCTCCTAAGAATAATGGTAATAAACAAAGACGTGACATTTGTCTGGCATTATAAAACAATTTTAATGTGTCCTTAGTCCAATTCTCTATTCGCTTTACATCTTATAGATATTTCTGAACACCCTAACACAACCATCTATTTCTTCGCGGAAAACACTGAAATTCTTTCTTCCCACAAAAATTCTACTATATCCTCAATAGCCTTTCAAAACCACCTCTATGGTCTTCAAAAATGGTTTTTAAAATGGTAAATTAAAATAAATAATAACAAATCCACCCACTTTTTCTCTTACATCGGACTCTACTTAGACAAAAGACTTACTTGGAACATACATACTAAATTAAAAAGACAAGAACTGGCTAGATCCTCACTTAACTTACGAAACAAGCGACTAATCTACACCATACTGAGACCAATTCGGACATACGGAGCAGAATTTTGGGATTCGGCAAAACAAACACACATAAATAAAATATAAACAACACAATAAAAAATTCCACGAAAAATTGTCAACGCATCTTATGTGGACATTTAAAATAACAGTATACGTAACGACTTAAACATCCTAACAGTAAAATCCTACATTCACGACAAACACACTTTACTTCACTCTTCAACTATAAATCACTTCAGTCCATTAGTCCTTTCTATTTCCTGCTCTCTGTTACCTGATCGGCGAAGATTAAAAAGAAAACGGCCAAGGAACCTACTTCTACAATAATACCAAAATAAAGCCAATTAAGCAAACTCGTAGCTAATGCCTAATACATCAAATTTGCTACTTGCGCTGCAGTGCAATTGAAAATGTTATGAAATTTTAAAATAAATAAGAAATTGGAAAAAAAAATGAAATTACATAGTTATCGAACCCTAGAATTAAAATGAAGAAAAAGCACGAGTAAACAAATGACGTACATAAGAATATATACATGAGTGAAAGAAATATCAGCATTGATAAGAAATATGGATAATATATAGATAACTATGAAATAACAGTAGAAGAAGCTGCTGAATGACAACATAAAAATACGAAAATTTAATTCTTGAATATATTCAGAAGATTGATTGCTGGGAAGAAGGATGAATAATTGTTGTTTAAATGAAGTTAAAGACCAGAATTTGGGTATGGAGGTGGGTAGGAATTCCAAAACAAGGTAACACGCACGATGAAAGATTTTTTAAAGGATAAATTATATTATATATTTTGTGGGCTGGGATCTCGGGTTTAAATAATGAATAGAGGGACAAGAAATTAAAATTAGGAAAGTACATAGATTTTATTGATCATAAAGTTCGGAAAAAGAATAAATCTAAAATACTGCCGTTGGATACTTGAATGAAGCCACTTCAGCTCGGTATACCAACAAGAGACTTGAGAGCACCTCGTCTCCAACGATTAATGTAATGAAACAATTCATCATTCTCTTCAATCTGATCTCATAGCTTTCAGACAGACCACCGTATACACGGTTACTAACTGATTATATACAAGAGGCATATAATCACGAATCGATGATGTTATTTCTAAAAGTTTATAAATGCTAAAAGTTGAATTGATTTGAGTAAAGTTAACAGTTATTAAGAAATAAGAATCGAAAATATAGTGCACTCATTACACAACTATCACTCACCGCTTTATTTTGAATAGAAATATTTTCTAGCAAAATTAGGCTATGGCAAAGTTTATGAACTATATTTTTGACAGAGCTAAACCTTAAACCTTACAGCTCATTAATACCGTGAAAATAACACAACCCCTATGAATTTCTTATTATATCAAGGATAGACAATAAAAACACCGTAAATCAATATGTTTATAATTGTGAGTAACAAAATCACTCAATCATATTTCAATACCGTATCGTGTTATATCGTATTCAAAATCGTATTTCAATATCTGTTTTTGTAAACCACATAACCTCAGTCTATGCCTTGAGAGATTCGAACATATAACCTAGAAATGATTATGAATTGTATTAATATTGTGGAGTATTACCTTGATATAATATGGGTAAATACATCAAATTATTCAATAATTTAATTTTCTAAAACATTACTTAATGGTTTTTCGAAATTAACCGACTATATAACTAAAAATCGGGGCGGCATACTGTAAGGGAGAAAATTGTTCATCATTTCATCCTCTATAATAGGCTATAATTAAAAATTTTGAAGGTAAAAAGGAAAAAAAATATAGTCGAAAACCAAATGATAATGAGTTTCATGGAAGATATGGATTAAAATATTTTAGAAACTAAAAATCGGACCTGAATTCTGTAAGCGAAGGAAATGATCAGGATTTCATCCCTTTTATAATGATGTATTTTTTATAATTTATATTTCATATTATTATATTTAAACTTCCATCGTGTGGTCTAAACCGCACATCTTAGTTTTTTATATTGAGCCTTTTAGTACTACTACTAACAGTGGAAGACAGTTAATTATTTAAAATAGACCAAATTAATGGTATTTTAAAGGAAGACATTTTGAGAATTTAAGCCGCGTAAAGCGCCATCAATGATGTTATTAAATGATATTACGTAATTATATTATATTATTAAATAATGACCTAAATTATATTTAAAAACTTTTAATTGTACAATGATGTACTGAGTTTAATCAAAATCTTTGGAGAAAGTTTTTAGAAAATATTAAAAATGTGTAAAATCGATTATATCAAGTGGCATTTCCAGTTAGCCAATTTTAAGGAAAAATTTGCTGTAACATCCCGAGAATATCTATCTTAAATACGCTATACCAGTTCCGTACGACTTTTCTTTGTTGAACTAGACTGTCAAAAAGATATTTTAAGTAATGCCAAGAAGTGTCATCTAGGACCTGGTGATATCGAAAATAAATGAAACGAAGAACAATAGTCTGGAAATGACATCGGTAGAGGAAGCTGTCTTGGAACACAGAATCTGACCTAGGGATACAACACGTAGTAGCCATAATGTAACAAAACAGTAACGGTGACAGAATTCCACAGGAAGCTAAACAAGAGGCATATAAATACCGGATTTCGAAGACAAAAGATGGGATGACCTTCGACCTAGAGATAAAACAGGAATAGGATCTGTTGGACACAAGACTCAAAGGAATGACAGATGGCCTATCAAAGTGCTATAAAGGATTTTGTTTTACAGGACTCGAGAAAATGGACTGCCCCGGAAGAAATGGCTGGACAGAGTAGAACAGGTTGTAGAATATATAAACTAGACACACAAGTTGCCTGAACCCGAAGAGAAGCGGTCATCGAGGACAATACGATAAAAGGAAACTGAATATTTTTTTTTAAATTTCATGCTTTGAGTAAACAGATTACATTTTTTTTTAAGGAGCGGGATAGCTCAGTGGTATGGCACTAATCATCCAACGCTCAAGGTACCAGGTTCGAATCCCGGCTAATGGCAGAAAAATTATTTATTCTGTTTCATTGGCCGTGAGGCGACCCTAGGCTAGTGAGACCCTTCTGGGCCACACCCAGCCACCCAGAATCTACAAAGTGGGTACTCTTAATTAAAATAATTAATTAAGGAGGAAAACCTGGCGGATGAGCGTGATCCTGGCCCGATCTCCTCCCTGCACAACCGTTGGCCATGTAACAGTACTTAACTAAATAGTACTGAATCCAAGAGGTTTGTATCCTTCGTGGATTGTAGTGGTACAGTTTTTTTTTATTTTATTACATTTGCAAAGAGAAAAACTGTAAAAAAAAGATTGATGAGAAATAATATCACACAATTAAAACTACATGCTAATTGTGCGAAGGTTGGCTAGTTTAGGAACTTCTGTTATTTCATAAGGAAATATATAAATATCAAAGGGCTTAAGAAGTAATCACTAAAAATTATATTTTGCCAATCATCACTGTTTAATGCAAACTTCCAGTGCCGTATTCCGTAGAAGAATCTTCACAGCTAAATTTTATCAATGGAGTTTCGACTCATCCGTAAAACTGGACATTATAAATTTGTGATGGAATTCCATTACTTGTAGGCATTTTAAACTTTCCGAGCTGTTTAAACTTTCAAGGCCTTAATTGACTGATTATTATTACTCCTTGAAGTACGAAAATTACTTTCAATCATTAAAAAAAAAAATACATGAAAACTAAATATGGACGATTTATTCAGTAAAACGATTACAATAACATTTCATTCTAACATGTTTGTATTAAATGTGTTTAATGTATCGTTAGAAAGCTAATGATTTTAGTAAAATGAATAAAATGGTAATGGAGAGTAAAGAAAAATATACGACTAATAATTTTTGAAAACAAACATTTTGTTACCTCACTAAAGTATTCGTGTAGGAGGTTAAAAAATATCTTTCCTCAGAATCGCATATTTCCACTTACGTTTTACGTTTAGACATGAAGTAATAAATTCGGTTCGGGAATTTTCTATGGTTGAACCGATGTGACGTCCATGTCAGCAAGTACCGTTAAAAAATTATCATGGATTGTGCGAGTTGGCATCTAAATGCAATTTCCTAAGAAAATGGAAACTTTTAAAACTATTATTAAGCTCGATAAAACACAAAATAAAGTGTATCGAACTATCGTTCTGAATTTGTCTGAAGTCAATTTTATCATACTTTTTTGAAAGGGGGAACGAAGTATACGTGTATGTTAATGGATTAAAAAAAAAAAAAATTGTAATATACTCTAATGACTTCAGTCCTGTTAAGCGATCTCAATAATTAAATATTTTCCGGCCCTAATCTAGCATAAAATGTATGTTTTATGTAGTGTCGTAAATAAAAGTTCCGAACTTACATTAATCCAATATTGGACTAGATCAAAAGCTATTTGTTTGATGAAGAAGAGCCTTGGTTTATAGTTCTCTATAGTACTTGTTACTGAGGGTATAAAAGCCATACTTGAATATATTTTAATTTACGAAAAATATCAAAATGTTTTGTTCTATATTACTCAAAGTGTCCAAAGAATCATTGGTTACCTTTGCTATAAATTTTTAGTTCGGAATAACATTTAAAAAATATATAAATACGATCTTCGGGTCTTGATATGCTCATCAAAATTTTTAGAAGCTAATATATCTAGTCTTGACACTTCAAGTTTTGAAACCATTTGAGTTTTGAAACCTCTCAATTTTTTCAATGGCTTTTTTTAAAGTTAATTATTTAAAGATCGAAATTCTTTTGATAATTTATTTTTTTTTAATTATCGCTTCTGAGAACCGCAAAATATACGCGTTTATTATTATCATTTAAATCAAAACCAGGTGTTTTCTTACTGTTATAGATTAATTCGCACGACAACACTACTACTATCTACTTTCTACTTTGTTTTCAAGAATCAAATTATCCAACTCTATAGTGCAGAATTCGAATAGACCAAACTTTAAAGATCGTCTTTGTTACTTGAAAATATTGAATTTCTTATCAGTAAAAACTTGTCAGATATAACCGGTTAGGCAGCGTAGGCAGAAACGATTTGTCTTGCCAATGAAATTTGATTGGATTGCCAAAGGATGCGTACAACCCTCACCGACATCGTTGTCGTCATGAGTTGCGTTTAGAACAATCGGAAGGGTCATAGCTCAACTTGGCACCTCTAATTTAATTTCTTCTCTCTGTATAAAGAAACGAATAGCAGCGAAATATCTTTATTGTAAATAAAATATCTAATATTTTAAAGTTCGTATTTAAAAAATTGTAACTTAATGCATTACATACATCTAAAATGATATTTTAATTTTTTTGAACTGGCATAATATCTTATTTTAATGCTAACTGGCAATGCTAAGTCAGGCACACATAAAAAAAAATATATAAATCATGGTTATTTTCACTTATGATTTATTATTTCACTTATGACTCATGATTTAATTATTATCGTTTTTATATGCTGATAAGGCAATATTTAAAAGCACTCAATTCATATATTTGATTCATATATTTAATAAGTAACCTATTAATATAAAAGTAAAAATAGTATTAGACATTTCTAATTTCTATTAGGGCAGTTGATTTTTGATTTTGATTGAAGTTAAGATTTAAAAACAATTAATATTATATTAAGATCTATTGCTTCTAATAGACAATATAACTTATATCAGAATTAAATTACATATGGTATAAAAAACAAAAACAAACGAAAAAAAATGTCAATGGTTAATGATGTTAATTAAACAGGAGTTAATTTTTTTTCTGTTTCTATTGTATAATCAGAACTAAAAAAAAAATATATATATATATATATAAAAATAATAAACATTAATTTAATTCTATAAAATGTTCCTGTTTTATCGATACCTACATCACGGAAACGAATACCAGCTAATGAAAACATGAAACACTTTGCAGCTCAAAGTGACAAGAATCCTATCGGCGATCACTCAAACACCACCAGGCACTAAACACTACGTCACAGACTGCACACCAGGCAATAGCGAGTATTAGTTTGGTTACAGCCGTGAATGAGAGAACAAACTGGGAGAAGATGTCACCTGTGTGAGGCAGGGGCTGCTCGGCCGGACTGAACGAGTGGACTGTTCCAAAGCTGCTAGTTTAGATAAAAATAGAGTCGGCCCCACCACCTCGCCGCCTAGCAACCAGGTGTGTTTATCTAGCAACCGTCTCAACTCTGTCCACGCTCCTTCTCTCCAGGAATAGCAATATATAGATCTTGCCAGGACTCCAGGGGTCCTTAAGGATAGCACTGGATAGTATAACGAATCCATGAGGCCAACATCTATAGGGCGCCCCTGCCCAATTCATAAAAAAAATCCAAAGTTGTAATATTTCATAATAAAAATTACTAACCACTAATTAGTATCTAGTGATGCAAACTCTACTGATCTTAAGAACAAACCTAAAATCCAAGCCAATTAAAACTGCCATTCTAACACCGCAAGATATAAGTCCTCCCTCCTCTCCAAAAATGAAATTACTCATAGCTGATGCGTCCACTGGCAATTTATTTGGAATGAGAGTCCGCAAAGCATATTAAATGATATTAAAAAAACAATAAAGCCATGGTCATGGTTATTTCAATATATGATCATGGTTTTATATATATATATATATATATATATATATATATATATATATATGGTCATGGTTATTATCAAATCGTTATATCCGCAGAGAAGAAGTTGTCTTAATTACACTGAGAATATGCCACACCAATCTTACTCATTCACATCTTATTAGTAAACAGCCACCGCTAACACTGCAATAATAATAATAATAATAATAATAATAATGCTTTATTTATTCTATTTATGCTTTAATAGTCAAAATTAAAAAAAAATAATGGAATGGACGGGATTGAATGGAATATTTGAATTGTAGGCTGTGAAAAATATAGGAAGGCCGCTGAGTTCTGATGACGTGGTATAGAAAGGTAGCAAGGAAGTACAGACGGCGGTTGGGCGGATAGAGCCACTTCAACTTGGTGTAATAATAATAGTAATAATAATAATAATACTTTATTTATTCTGGGAAGTACCTTTAGACTGTCCCCATGTATAAATACATAAGGACAGTAATGTGGGATAAGGAGCCTCAGAGTTACATAAGAAGAAATGTTGAGTAATAAAATAGTCATATTAAAAATTATATGTTACTTTCTAGCTTAAATAAGTTAATAATAAAAATTTAAAAATAAAGTAAAAATAATAAAGAACAATCTAATAATTTATATACATATTTTCAGTGGTATCTATTTACAATTTTATGATTTTATGGGGACTGAATGGATAAGAAATAATTTAACAGCCGGGATTTAAAGGTAGGAAAGTATTAGATTGACGGATGTGGGAAGGGATGGAGTTCCATAAAGATGAGGATCGGGTAATGAGAGATCTGTTGAAAGCAGCGGTTCGCTGGGCTCTTATGTATAAATCAGAAGACCGGGAACGAGTATCGCGGGAACGAACGGAGGATTTGAATTGAAGGAGCTCGGAAATGTATAAAGGACGATGGGATTGAATGACTTGAAAGAGGAAGGATGCTAGGAAATACTTACTACTGGTAGGAAGGATAAAGCCACTTCAACTCTACATAAAAACGGGAAACAGAGGCGTCCCTTGGGATCCCGAAGATGAATCGCACAAAGCAATTTATCAAATAATACACTTACAATCGGCCACATTTTACAGGAGTGTCCATTTTACGTATCGAGTCTAAATAGTTCATATCTAAATACTTACACCTCCAATAGCAAACATTTTCAGGGATGACGAGTACACAACAAAATTAGTGTTAGGTATCTTAGAATCAAATGATTTGTTAAAAAAAAATTAAAATATCTTGAAAATTTAAACCAGAGATAAATAAAATTAATGTGCAGGCGCTGATGACCCTGGTGTTTTACACCTTGAAACCCCAAGAAACAAAGACAAAACAAACCTAAAATTTGCTACATATTTAAGCGTTTAAAGGTAATAGCTCTGGAGCCACGGCCTATGTAACACACTTATAGCATTAGAAGGTTTGATGTTAATTATGAAACTGTGTTATTTTAAACAACTGAAATTTTGAAAATCAGGTTGAGTGTCATTCCATGTCAAGACCTGAACCTCACTATCTCAGATTTTTTTGAAATTTGGCACAGTTGTAGAGGCTTAAAAGAATGTGAATTTTAAATAGGTGTTTATGAATATCATTTCGTTTATGAATATCACAGCTGTAAAAAACTCATAAAAAGAAAAAAAAACGAAAATAATGGATTAAAAATTGCTGTACAATCTTTCCTATATGACAAAGGTTCTGAGAGTGGTTTAATTTTACAGCACTTTAAATGTTTTCTATGGCATATAATTCTGTATTGAGTAATATAAGAAAATGTTTTTCATAATTTGAAAATTCAATTGTCTCCAATAGTACATATTTTAATTTTTTTTTTCTATGAATAGTGTAGTAGTAAATTATAGGGCAGGATGACGTTGGTTTCATTACTAAAATAATTGATGAATAATGTACATTTTCTTGAATTTGAGTATTTATTCATTCAATTATTAAAATCATTGGATGTTTAATAAATAATTTAAAAAAAATCCCTAGATGGGATCCGTGTTACTATTTTGGTTTTTACATGTTTGCACCAATATATATAAAGTAGCTGCATGTATAATATTGCAACTGATATGTATCTCAGTACATACAGATCTAAACTGTGTGCATTTATTATTTTCAGATAGATATTAAAAATATATTCATAAATGATAGAAGATAAGCAAAGGTTCTTATCTGTAACTTAATTTAAATTTTATCTCCTACAAATTAAAATTAATCATTCCCTACAAAGGCATTTCGTCTTAGTCATTGAGATATGATTACATTTCTTTAAAGATAAAAAAAATATTGAAAAAACATATAACTAACCCATAATTCCGAAAATACAAGAGAAGTTACTGAAATTCTGAATATAAAGACAGCTTTGTAAACAGTAACAATCAGATGGTGAATTTTAAAACAGGTGTTTTACAAATAACAGTCTAATTTTGAAGTCGTAAAGGCATCTATTCCTGATGTGACCTGATCGGTTTTTGATATCAGTTCCTCTCCTAAACGAATTGAAGTTTCAGATGATTCTTTTCACCACTACACCAAAGATTTGTAAACAATCTCTGTAAACATGCTTTGATTCTACTTATTTTAAAACATCATGCTTTTTGCATAATTTATTTGTTTTATCTGAAAATTATTTAAAATAAAATTTACTACACCTATGTATAATCGGTAGTGTGTCTCTTTTTCTGCTATCAGGTGTGGTGCATTTTGGAAAATTAAGTTTTAAAGGTGTTTTCCTGGAAATGAAGAATCTCAATTTCAATTCTAGAAATCTTATTTCAAATTCAGTAAAATTAACTGAAAAATATGAATGGTTTCAATACTCTGACGATGGTAAAAAGGCAAATCGAGACAGCACAATCAGGCTATTAAAATTTTTGAAGCGTATTTCAAGACCATCATAAGTCCTTAAATGAACCGTTTTTGAAATGACGAACAATAAAGTAACACGTCGTTATTACTTGACTATTAAACTAATATTTTCCTGTGTATTAAGCTAATTACTTATTAAGTAAACTGTTGCTTTAACACAATCATAATGAAGTTTGACCAATGTATGCGTTGAATAGACTCTTTTTGAATATTAATACAATCTGCCACATAAAAGGGCATTAGTATTAGGGTATTCATTCATATAATATGTATGTACAAAATGAAAATAAACATAAATAACTAAAATAAAAAAAAATTTAAAAATAAAAATGTACGTAAAGCAAATAAAATAAAAAAATAATATGTATGTACAGAAAATAAAATAATAGATAGAAACTGAATGAAATTAAAATAAATAAAACACACTCACACCTATTTACAATATTTAAATTCACCCAGGAGATTATGAGTCATACTCAGTCTCCCAAGTGTGGAAGCCAAATCAGGACTCCTGGAGATCCCAGTGCTTCTCTTCCAGTCGCGTCACTGGTATTGAAAAGCAGTGGAGACTGATGGAGGGCAATAGAGCAACAGACGTTAAGGACTTGAGTGGAGAATCTAGCCATTGCCGGAACTCTAATAAATATGTACTTATTAGAGGTGTCCACTGACGTTTTAACCTTCGGGGAGGATTGTAGGGATGGCTGGAGCTAGATAGGGATTATGCTACAGGATTTATATCATGAGTGAGGTTCTGGTGAAATTCGGACAATTTGTCTAGGATTAGGTCAAGAACAAATGGGATATTAAGTTCGTTCGGGGTTTTATTAGTTCCGTAGAAGGGATCATCGTGATGTATTGTAGAAGGGATCATTGTTCGGAGGACTTTAGACTGGAAGGATTGAATGCGTTTGATGTTAGAAAGCTTTGCTGTCCCCCACAGTTCGAGTCCGTAGGCCCACATAGGTTTCAGGATTGTCTTATAGATTAGTAGTTTGTTATCGATTAAAAATTGAAATTTTCTATTCAATAGTGAATAGACTTTAATGATAATATTGTATTAATTATGCAAATAAGAAAGACATCGAATACGAGAGTATTGTATGCTGGTATAGATGTATCAGAAGTAAAACTCTCAAAGAGACAGAAATTCAATGTTAAATTTTGATTTGAAAAAGTCCAACCAATACAGCCTTATGTCTCTAAAATGCATGCACAGATTAAAAAGTCTGTTGAAGGGTTTTTTTTTTCTTTACCTGCATTTTAGAATAATAACAGTTGATAACCAGCAATAAAATAGGTTCCATGAATTGATGGAGAACCTAACTGTTCACCATGATCCTAGCAAAACGACTTTCTTTCATAACCGTTAGTTTAGACACAGTGCTTCTTTACTATGTAATGTAGCGTTAGTAAAACTAGTACAGGTGGAGAATCTAGTCTGGCAAGTGAGTTTCTGATACTTTGTGCTAACACCTAAAGGCTACCTAGAGATTGCGACCGCTTTCCATCTAGTGTGGGGAGTGTCAAGATCGCATGGTCGCTGAGCAATTAATACTTAGGAGTGATTCTAATCCACAGTGCTCCATTATAGGCTACTACTACCTTTTATCCGATTTTCATGAAAATTTCAGAGATTGTGCAGGTTTGAGTATAGATTGACCCGAATCATTTTCATAAATTCTATCCTGTATTCCCGCTAAGCATGCACAAATGTATTTTATTAGATATGCCAATATTTCAGAAACGAATCGTTCAATTTGGCTCAAAGTTGGAAGAAAGGATGGCATTAGTACATAAATGATGCCGTTTCAACTTTGTCGAATTCCATTCTCTGCTTTATCTTAAATATGTGCAAACATATTTTCTTCAATACGCCCATATCTCAAAAACCACACGTTTGATTAGGCATAAAGTTGGAGATAAATTAGGAATTGAGAAACAAATGATTAAGTAAATATCAATTAGATCTAATTCTAACCACTAATCTAGAGGAAATCTGGCGAATAGTTTAAGAATTGTCTATTATCAATTTAATTGAATTCCATTGCCGTATCTATTTCAATCTCTATCTATTGATATCTCCTGAACTTTAAAGTAGTATCATCATATTACTCAGCTTTTTGAGCTACTTATTGTTCAAGGGTATTCAAGACTTAGGAGTCAATAAATTTTAAGTATGCACTGGCCTTCTTTCTATGTAATTTGTAAACCTCACTCATATTCTTACATTCTTCCTTAAATTAGTTTCGTTCTGATCGATGGTTGAATTGATTTATTACCGTGTCTTGTGTTCTATCCTTTCTACGAGTAGAAACATATCTATAAAAATATGCATGTTGGATATGTGCATACATAATTTCCTGGAAAGTACTTCATTTCGTGATTTCTTTTGTAACCACGAGCATAGCAAATACGCAATCCAAAAAAATATTCATCGATAATTTCAAATATTCAAATAAGTTCAGCCAGAGAAGAGTTTTGAACTTTGCGGACTGCATCGGCGGAGAGTAACTGCGGTGCAAGTGTATTTGTAGCAGCTGATGCATATTCCATATCGACCGGGCGAGGTAGGAGACCTTGTGTTGTCCCGTCTTTCCAGTCGCTATTTCTGTTCCATTCCTTTCAATCCTATGTCTGAGAATTTTACAACTCAATCACCTGCCACAACATTACGTTCTGAATTAGTCCACAACCATTCGAAAGCGGTATTAATTTTACTTTGGAAATATTGAAAACTTCTCGAGTGGAAACTATGAAAAAAGATTGAAGATCTTCAAAGAATTTGTAAGCGGAGTACATCAATAAACTTCCAGGTAGCTTGAAGTTAGGCGGGTGAAAAGCTTTTTACTTCAACGTAGCTGTGTATGTAATATAGTGTTGCCCAAAATCGGTCTTGGTCTTGCACTTCGCAAGACCTCCTAACTGTTCCAAAACCAAGACCAGGACTCGTAAAAAAAATCAATATTTGAATAAAAATGTATGCAAAGTAGTTACTAATACTTGACAATCTTAGTTACTATAAGTAAAGAATTGGTATAACCAATATACTTTTGCATTTAACTCCTCTATTGAGTTCTACCAATGGGTAGTTTCTCTTCATGTTTTACATGTCATGTACCATGTACCATTGTCACATGTACTTGTTGTATTTTTAATTTAATACAGTAGTAAATTTCATTAAAATAAAAAAAAACCCTAATTTTTCATTCGGGCTTAGTTAGGTTTCTCCTATCTAAAAAATTACAGTAATATCTCTATAGTAATAAGCTGATAAGTAACTGCAAGACTCTTTCGCAAGACCAAGACCATGACCCAGACTTAGTTTGCAAGACCAAGACTCCTCTCGGTCTCGCTTTTGGGCAACACTAATGTAATATATATTAAGGAAGAGTGTTGTGATCATGAAAACTTTTGAATCTGAGTTTCGAACAGAAAAAGATAATTTAAGGTCCCCTAAGTCCCATAAAATGATCTCAGTGTGTATTTGAACATCCTAGCTCAAAAAATAAAAGTCGAAAGAATATTTGATTTTCTCTAAAACAGCAATAACTACTTCATGTTCTTCATTATAAGCTAGTTTTCGTCCACACTTACCCTCCCTAAGAAGGCTTATATGTCGGATTTTCAAAATGTCTTACTCTAAAGTACCTTTAATTTGGTTTATTTCAAATAATTAACTATCACTCTAGGGGAGCGTCCAACCAGAACTCATTGTTTCTTACCAGGTTCCCTGGCAGACTTTTTTCTTTACTTTTATGGCAAGAGTCGACGCATTCCAGGTACGTCGGCTTCGAGGTTTTTTACTGCCAGAGCATAGTCTTCAGCGAAACTTGGTGTTCCTCCATCCTGATGGTATGGCAGAACCAGTTGGTCAGTCGCTAGCTTCTCTTTCATTGAAAGATCTTCATTCTCTCATTACGGATACAGTTCCTTCTTGTTCTTCCTCTTATTTTTGGGATAACCCTCATGTCTTAGCTGTCAATCTCCTCTCCTGTTTGGCACTCATTATCTTGAAAGTTTCATTGTAAATGGACTTTGCCTTTCTCTCATATCATATAAATTACAGTAACGCACAACATCGTCCGGTACCATTGCCAATTGTAGGATTTTGCTTTTGCAGGAAATAATTAGTTAAGGAGTTCTTCGTAACACTCCGCTTCAAATTATTATATAATATTATATGTATTATCATTATAAAAGATTATGATTATTATTATATAATATTATCATTTCCTCCTTGTGGAAAGTAATTTATTCACTGCATGAACATCTTGTTGAAGAATCGAGAATGATAAGACAAACAAAAACGTTACATTGTCGAGATAATTCGCAGTTCTTGCTGAATACCTCTTAGGTGTGATGGTTGCCATTGGATACTTATAACGTCTTGCTTATGTTTTAAAAATTAAAATATTTCTATTTATAATTGTCTTCGTCGAACAAAAATTCAATTAAAAAAGTTAAATGGAGCAGAATAGTTCTATGAGCACTCACGACGTAATATATAAAGAAACCTTTTGAAGTTTTAAATAAATAAATAAAATATCCTGGTCATATGACTCTTTATGAATTCCACTTTAATGTCCTCTAATTATTTTGAAGAAAATCTTTTCACACTCTATAAGAAAAAAATGTAAATATCAAAAGATCACTCAAAATAATATAGAGTGTTTATTTTAAAGTATATACCTAATGGTGCTTAAAAGATCAATAAAGTAAAATAATTTTAGCTTGCTAACTTTTATAAATAACAGTTCATCCAATAAAATGTTTACAGCTACGAATATAGTCCTACAAACGTCAGTTCCATCTATTCTGGTCGCTATTTCTTAGAAATTGTTTCCTTTTCTTAATGCCTACATCTTAATAACGGTTAATTAGTTCCATTATACTTACCCTCTTTTATAATTTTCCTGTATATTTTACTCTTGAAATATCATTTCCATAATAAAGCAATGGCTTTTTAATAAAGCACATATTTTGTAGTAATTACTGTTTAAATTAATAACTTTTTCCTATTTGGGTTCATTTGCATAACGTTAAATAATCTAATCTTCAAGAACCATTAATAGAATCAGTTTATTTTTTCATCGATCTCATATCACTATAACAATAACTTATTTCACTCTCCCGAAACCATTTAAATAATTTTCAAATATAATTTATTTAATTTTTAATTTTATCTTGTCTTCGAATATATATTTTGTAGGTTTTTCGATAAAGAGAAATTTTTATTTTGAAGTAGAGAAATATCATTTTTATTTGATACTTTATTTGATCCAAACCATTGTTCCATACTTTGTTATTTAGTGGATGAACGTTTCAAAATCATTTAATTTTAGTTCCACGTATGTTATCGAATTACCACCGCAATTTAAAGCATTATTTTTTGAAAAATATTTTTAAAAATAATTTATATCTTTGGGATATAATAATTTATACTTCGATAATATTGAATATCGATGGCCATCCCTAAGTTGACTTGAATAGCACGCATGAAACTCTATTGACTCAGTAAACTAAATTAGCGCAAATTTGTTAGATCCTTCTCAAACCATAGTCACGAATTGTCAAACTAATCTACATATAAAATTAACATTGGCTGAATCCGATCTATGGGGGATGGAAGGCATAATTGGTAAGGGGGATAGAATAATTTATATTTAAATTAATATATTTAAAAATGAAAATAACATTTGTTTTTCATGCGCCCACTAAATGCTGGAGAATCAATCTTTATATTGACATTTATATTTCAACAGTATGTCGATGACACATGTATCCTATCAGTCAATAACGATCCATCTATTGCATCCCAAACTCTTCAATCAGACATCACAAACCTTGAAGAATGGTGTCAAAACTAGAGAATTAAAATAAATTCCAATAAATCCCAACAAATCATCTTTACCCTTCATAAACCTATGACTTCCTATCCTACAGTATCCTTAACACTCCACTTATCCCTGTTGAACAAATACGATATCTTGGACTCCGCCTGGACAAACGCCTCACTTGGAATCCTCATACAAAACTGAAACGACAAGAAACTGCTCGACGTTTCCGGTTACTCCAATACTTCCTAGACAAACGCTCTAAACTTCCAATTAATTACAAAAGACTAATATACATGACTATACTAAGACCTATTTGGACTTACGGAGTTGAGCTAAGGGGCTCCACTAAACCATCGAATTCCTCTCGTATCCAATCCTTACAATCCGAAATCCTTCGTAAAATCCTCAATGCTCCTTACTTTGTCACAAATAAAATAATCCATAATGACCTTAATGTTCCATATTTTTCCGATTTGACCCAATCCAGATACCATAATAAACTTTATAACCATCCGGATCCTCTCGTTTCTTGCCTTGCTTCCTCTTCCATTCCTGATAACCCTCCGTGGCGTCTCGGAAGATGATGGCCTCGTGGTCTCCTTATGAAGACATATTATTAGAGTGCTACCTGTGGGTAGTTTCTCAACAAGCGTTTTCAAGTGATTATATTTCTTGTGTACACATTTGCTTGATGTATTTACATTGTAATATAGTTGTAAATATCTTGAATAAATAGTTTTAAAAAAAATTTCAACAATGTTTATAATTCGATGAAAATGTCGAATAAAAACCAATATTTTGATGGTATCGATAGTTACAGACCTATATTAATATCGATAACCCATTCCTAAATCGCTGTATTTTCCTGAAATTTTGTACTTAAGAAAATTTGTTGCATCAATCATAATGCATTAAGAATATACCTATTTATTAATTTAATGATCAAATTTTAGAACTGTTTATATTATTCCTGGTGATACCTTACAGCAACCAACGATAAATAAAAAGAAAATGATTGCAGTAGCCAATAACAGCTGTCTTTGATGCCACAACTCACAGGACTGGTATCGGTTTCTATCATTGCCCAATTAAACTTTCAACGGACAAAAACAAACAATCGTAAAGTGTTTATAAGATGGCCAGAGAGCAAGCATTTCCTCATCATACGGATGTTTCTATCTCGCATTTTCGACGTATACTTTTCTATCAGATTTTTTATTGGTGTTTTTATTTATCAAGAGAAATTCTTGAATAGTATCTACATAAATAGATTTTTTTTTTGTTTAAATAAATTTGTTTTTTCCAATTATCTGAACTTTAACATATAAACTAGCTGTTCCAAGCGCACAGTGTGATGTATAATCTAGCGGGACAAAAGTGAATGTAAATGAATAAATTACATATTTTTAGTTCGAAATTATGTATACTTATCGCACAAAATACAATTACAATTTATAAAATATTTTGCACACAATTAAAAATGAATTGTCAAAATACATTATTGTCTTCTCCGAAATAAAAATAAAAATCTGGAAAAGGAAACAAAAACTTACAGTTTGGGAAAATTTATTTATTAATTAGGTATTTACATAATTAATAAATTGAAAAATCATATTGCTAAAACTATAAAAAATATGCCCCTATCGCTTTCATCTTCACATTATTTATTTATAACTGGATTTTCGCAATTTCTCTAAGACAGAAGGGTCTTGAAGTTTACACTTATCTTGTACATATTCATAGACGATATCATGATACCTGATGCTATTAATTACTTTTTTGTACCTTTAATAAATATAAAGGCCTCTAATTTTAGTTGCATATTTTTTTTTTATTAACGAAATTTACAACTGTAATTAATAAGAAATACAACAAGTAAATATGAGCAAGTAATATGACATGTACAACATGAGGAGAAACTACCCATTGGTAGCACTCCAACTATATTTCTATGTTAGAAGGTCCCGAGGCCATCTTCTTTTTAGACGCCTCGGAGGGTAATCATGAATAGAAGAGGAAGCAAGGTTGGAAATGAGAGGGTTCGGATGGTTCAGAAGTTTATTATGAAAGGACAGGTATCTGGATTGAGCTAAATCGGAAACATATGGTACATTAAGGTCATTATGGATGATTTTATTTGTGACAAAGTAGGGAGAATTAAGGATTTTACGAAGGATTTTGGATTGTAGGGATTGGATACGAGAGGAATTCGATGGTTTAGTAGAGCCCCAAAGCTCGATCCCGAAAGTCCAAATAGGCCTTATTATAGTAATATATATGAGTCTTTTGTAAATAGTTGGCAGTTTAGAGCGTTTGTCTAGTAAGTGCTGGAGTAGTCGGAAACGTCGGGCAGTTTCTAGTCGTTTCAGTCTGGTATGGGGGTTCCAAGTGAGTCGTTTGTCAAGGTGGAGTCCTAGGTATCGGATTTGGTCAACAGGGATAAGTGGAGTTTTGTTAAAGGATATTGTAGGACAGGAAGTCATAGGTTTACGACGAAGAGTAAAGGTAATTTGATGGGATTTATTGGAGTTTATTTTAATCCTCCAGTTTTGACACCATCTTTCAAGACTTGTGATGTGTGATTGAAGAGTTTGGGATGCAATAGATGGATCGTTATTGACTGATAGGATACATGTGTCATCGGCATATGTGGTGATGACAGTGTTGGAATGGGTTGGGATGTCAGCTGTATAAACTGTATAAAGGATAGGACCTAGGATTAGTTGCATATTTTAGAATTGAAATTAACGATATTGTATAAATGATAACTATGGAAAATTTACAAAACTCATAAAGTGTTTTTTTATTGTTACACCATATCTTCGTTCATTATTTATAAAATTCAATGATGAAGCCATGATTTTGAAGATTATCTTTTGCTCCATTTGCAAACAATAAGCTTATCCATCAGAATAATCATGAAAAAAGGTATAATAAAATAGAAACTTCATTTGGGCATAACTAATAAGTATACAATTAATAGTTGATTATACCCACGATAATTTTATTCAAATAGGACCATTTTTAGAAAATATCCAACCAATTGTAATTTTTCACTTGCCTCGGCCAATTTTTTTTAATGAAAATTAATTTCTCTCTCTCTCTTAATAAATTGTATTTACTTGTATCCGTTGAATATTGCCATTTTTTCAATGACCAATATACTATGCGAATGGTTCGCACGAGCTAAGTTATGGAAAATAATGCAGAATTTCACTTTTTCTTAACATTAACTCTCTATGTAACAAACTATTTACGTTTGAGGGATTGTTCTTTTATATGGGTGTCAACACCATTAATCCTCTTCTAAACAAATTTTTTCAGCTTATGTATCATTTTACTAGTTTTATTAGGTTTTATTATTTAGTTTTATTTTGGAAATAATTGAGCGTTAACTAAAATGTCATAGTGAATCACCATAATTTTTTTCGAATATTAACATTTATGGAAAGAGGCTGAAACGAACAAAAACATTATTGATATCAAAATATCAAAAATGTTTCTGGCCACTTAGGTCTCATTCCAAAAAAGGTTATACTCGTAAATAAGTATCTAATATCTAAGTATGAGTGAAAGCTCCGTTCAACTATTGTTCGAAAAATTGCAAGAGGAAGATTTCAGCCTTGAAGACAGAGATAATCGTGGAAAGACATCTTCCCTTGATGACGAAGTTCTAGAAGATTTAAAGGAAGGAGATAGTCCAGATTGGCGGTCATAAATAAGCTGAATAGTGGTAAAACTATTTTATTAAAAGCCAACGTTTCGAACCGACTTTGCAGGTCTTCTTCAGGGAGTTGTGTTCCGCTAGGAGTTTCACTCAGAAGTCTAAGTGAAAGTTCATAGTGAAACTCCTAGCTGAACACACCTCCCTCAAGAAGACCTGCAAAGTCAGGTCAAAACGTTGGCTTTTAATAAAATAGTCTGTCCACTATTCAGCCTATTTATGGCCGCCACCCCGGACCATCTCCTTCCTTTATAATGTAACGGTCTGCAAATATTAAATATTCAATTCTGCAAGATTTGGTAGAAGAAAATCCTAGAACTGTTCATGAACTTGCAGAAGAACTTTCCGTTGGCGAATCGACCATCGCAATCGGTAAGATAAAAAAAGCTTGAAACATATTTTTTTCATGCGTGAAACGACCGCCAAAAATAACAAAAAATCATCGAACACAAAGCGAACTAACTTCTTTTAGACATCTGGGTCACTTTTCAAAAGGTAAAAATGTTACCGATCTAATTTTGAATGAATTTTCAGAATTTATAAATAAAATGAAGTCAACATTATGTTCAGAGATAACATAAAAGTTACCAGCACGTTGGCAGAAATGTATCAAAAGTAAAGCAGGACATTTTGATTAATAAAAATATCTTCATATAATTTATTTGATTTTGAAACCATAAACCTGCATTAATTTCAGTACAATTAGATAGTTTAACAAACTGTTATTAGAACTAGTCTACCCAATAAATTAGAAGAGCTATTTGTTCAAACCAAAGATTACGCCCATAACATCAACGGGGAGTCATTGAACGTCTCAGAAGAGGGTCTTTTGATGAAGGTTGTGTAGTTTTACTCCCAGGCGATGGACCCGACGACTGTTGGCAGAACGAGACAAACCGAGGAAGCCCGATATAAGAGGCCCGAGCAATGGCCACATCTGGCCTTCCAATTAGCGGCCTACTCTTCGCTTTCTTAATCAGGTCCCCGACCCCCGTGCCCTATATAATCTCTCCCTCGGTCTATATATAGTCAGTCCTCTCGCTTGTCATCGCCTAGCAGTATGTATAATGGAAGGCGAGGATTTACTATAACTTATAATTCATGTATCCCAGTGAGAACTCTCACATTGGATAGCTACAACTTCCACTAATGCATTAGACTTATATGTGAAATCAGCGAAGCATGATTACTCGTGTATCAAGTCACTTAATAAGTAATAAGTCTTATTTGAAAATGTTCCTACAGTTTAATTTTTAAGCAATTCTGAACTTATTATGAATATATTACTATACTCACGCAAGACATACTGATTGGAACATTAGAGCCTTAGTATGTACTTCTATCAATAAGATCATAAAAGTCTATTACTCTTACACTTAAAGTGTAGAACTCATATCTGATTATTACTTTCAATTACCTATATATGTAATATATAGTAAGGGTAAATATTGCGATCGTGAAAATTTTTTAATCAGAGTTTTCAACAGAAATACGAGTTTTGACGTACCCTGAGTCCGAATAACCAAGTCTCGAAAAATGGTCTGTGTGTCTGTATTTGAACAATCCAGCTCAAAAACGAAAAGTCGTACGAAACTTCTATTACGTATTTAAGATAGATGTATGCCTTAGATGTCCTGAAAACTTTTTCCTTAAAATCGGCTAACCGGAAGTTCCTCTTTAAATCAACAGTGATTTAATAACTATAAATATTGACATATTTTAACGATTTTCTCAAAAACGGCTCCACGATTTTGATTTAACTCAGTGTATCATTGTATAATTAGGTGGTCTTTAATATCATTTAGGTCTTGTCCCCGTTGATTCTTTTTCAGGGCTTAAATGTCCAATGTTCATATGCGTCTTCTTCTAAAGTGCCTTTAATATGGTTCATTTCAAATAATTGACTATCTCTCATTATTTAAAATGAGAAAACACTAGTCAGAAGGCATATGCATAATATATCGTTGGAAAGCGGAGAATTTTAGAAAAAAAAAAACAATATCTAATATGGAAAGTTGTAGAAGGTAACGGAGAGTGGCAAAAAATTATAATAATAATAATAAAAAGGCTTAGGGAACCCGAAGGTTCGATGCCGACACCACCAATCGCTTATTACACACCTCCCTCCACCGTTCGCCGTCCAAACCCAGTCCCTTCAGATCAGCTTTAATGCAATCTTCCCACCTTCGCTTCGGTCTACCCCTCGGACGCTTACCATTCGGCACAGCATATATTAACCTTTTAGGAATTCTCTCGTTATTAAGTCCAACAACTTTACAAGCCCATTTGATTCGCCGCGATGAAATTATCTCAATTATATTACTCGGATACAGTTCACGCAATTCGGCGTTGTGTAACCGTCTGAACTCTCCGGTTAACTCATCCTTCTTCGGTCCTAATATTCTACGCAATACTTTATTTTCAAAAACCATAAGACGCTGCTCATCCCTTAATGTAAGCGGCCAAGTTTCGCACCCATAAAGAACTATAGGCAAGATAATTGTTTTATAGATTCTAATTTTTAAGTTTCGGGACAAAAGGCGCGAACTAAGTAGTTTTGTCACAGAAAAATAACAAGCATTTCCCGCCTTCAGTCTAACCTTAATTCTTCTTCAATTTCGTTTTTTCTAGTTATCGTAGACCCTAGATACCTAAACTTATCTACCTGCTCAAACATATTACCATCTATATCGATATCACCAGTAGTATCGCCATTTTTGCAGCTAACCATATATTTTGTTTTATCCACGTTTATTTCGAGTCCTAGTTCTAGTCCTAGATCCAACCCTTTCTCGGTACGCATTACCTCAGTAATGGCATGTTCTAATGCCAAATTGAACAGGACAGGCGAAAGGGAATCCCCCTGTTTTAAGCCCGAACGAACCTCAAATTTTTCGGACAAATTATTACCGATTCTAACTTTATTGAGTGTCTCCGTCAAGCACATCCTGACTAGATTTACCAATTTTTTAGGAATCCCCTGCTCGATTAGAATATTATACAGTTTCTGGCGGTCAATAGAATCGTAAGCCTTTTTAAAATCTATATACAGCTGGTGAACAATACCGTTGTACTCCAATTTTTTCTCTAATATTTGCCGTAAAGAAAATATTTGATCAATAGTCGAACGATCCCGTCTAAATCCGCATTGGTAGTCTCCGATAATTTTCTCGGCGTATTCCGTGATTCGACTGGTTAAGATTAAAGTAAATATTTTATAACATACCGGAAGGAGTGAAATTCCTCGATAGTTATTACAATCCGTCCTCGGACCCTTTTTGTGAATCGGAATAAGAATAGATTCTTTCCATTCTTCAGGTAATTTCTCATTCACCCAGATCTTTTTAACCAACTGATGTATTTTAGAAACTCCAGCTTCCCCGCATGCCTTAATTAGTTCAGTAGGAATATTATCGGTTCCCGCTGCTTTATAAGATCTTAATTTTCCGATAGCTAATTCAACTTCCTCTTTACTCGGTCCTTCTATCAACGGTTCAGCACTCTGGTACTCAGAAGGAGGACACAGATCATAATTTCCCGTATTTAAAATATTGTCAAAGTGGTCCTTAAATTTATTCAATATGTCAACCGGATCGGTCAGAATATTGTTATTATCATCCCTGATTCCAGACGTTACGGGCTCTACACATTTACGTGATCTGTTTATACCTTTGTACATGTCTCTTACTTTATTTTCGATTCTATTAGTTTCTATTTCAATTATTTTATTTTTAAGATACTCCCTTTTTTTAATTTTGAGCAATTTTGTCGTTTCGTTCTTTGAGGTTCGGAAGTATTCCAGATTGTCTTCGCTCGGATTATTTAGAGCTTTTAATTTAGCGGCTTTTCGTTTTTCGCACATGTTTAAGCAATCTTCATCAAACCACGGTTTGTTATTCTTATTTTCCTTTTTTCCTATACAGGGGTTACCGACCGCTTTAATATTATCCCCGATCTCTACCCATAACTTGTCAATATCCTCGTGGTCCTCTTCAGGGAGCTCTGAAGCTTCAAACCTATTCTTAACATCTAGCTCAATTGGATTCTAATTGATGGATTTTTTAATGTGTCCAAATTGAAATTCTCAAAATCAAAACGGTTTTCTTTTCTCTTTTTTATATTAAGTTTTGGTCGAAGTTTCGCGATTACTAATTCATGATCCGACCCACATTCTGCTCCGCGATAAGACCGTACATTAATTATACTGCTTTGCCAGCTGTGTTGTATCAAGACATGATCGATTTGATTTCGTGTTTGCGAATCCGGTGATGTCCAAGTATATTTATGAATATCCTTATGTTTAAATGTCGTACTTTTAATTATCAGGTTTTTCGAGATGGCAAAGTTTATCAGATGAATCCCATTATCATTACTATATTCGTGCAAACTTTCTTTACCAATCGTCGGAATATAAACTTCTTCCCTTCCTACCTTTGCGTTCGCGTCACCTATAATTATTTTCATGTAGTTTCGCGGTAGTTTTTCATGAACCCATTCGAGTTTATCGTAAAATTCGCTTTTGACTTCATCGTCACTGTCTTCGGTCGCTACCGAAATTCTATCACTAAAGAATTGCACGTCCCTCAAAGCGGATAGTAATCTACTCCTAATTAGAAACCCGGTACCCAAACAGAGATTCCCGCTTCCTCCGTACCAAATAGTGTACTTTCCTTCTGTCATCGAGCCCTCTCCTGGCCAGCGAACCTCTTGCAGAGCCACGACATCCAAATTGTACCCATTCACCTCATTCGCGACCGATTTTAGCCCCCCTGCTGTGTTTAAACTCCTTACGTTCCACGTACCAATATTTAAATCCCTATATTTCCACTTGCGCCATGAATCCCCTAAAGCAGTCCCCACCCGGAGACCCGAACGGGGGACTAGTTTACTTCCGGATAATGAGCGTTTTACCTTAGGGAGATCCATGACTATTTGTGGTGTTTGGTGAACTAAAGATATGTGAGTAGGGCGTTCAATCCTACGTCACACCCTCCAGCAAGTCTGGTGGGCCCCTACCTCCAGCAAGTCTGGAGGGCCCTCTCATTGTTGGTCAGCGAGTCCATCGGACTTCCAAGGAATTTCCACCGACCATCCCCACATCCGCCACCCGTGGGATGCTCCCCATACGCGGTAATGAGCCCGCGCGAGGGGCAAAAAATTATAAATAATAATTTTGAAAACTAATAATATTTAACTTAATTCACATGTTTTCAAGGAAATTAAATGAAATTTACTAAGTAGACGTAAACTTTTAAAATATTTTTAAGTTTGAAAAATCCATCTAATCAAGGCTATGGCATTGTTCAAAAAAGTATTTTATTGTGCTTGTGTGAAAGAATAAGTAAAATATAAAATCATTTCATGGATGTATAAAGCATAAGTTTATAACCTTAAATACCTTTGCTGCAGTTTAATAATTCTAGATCTGATATTATGTTTAAATAATTATATATCAACGTGCGTTTATTCCGATATATTGTGATGTAACATTTTAGAAAATAAAATTAGTGAATAATTTGATGAATCTTTGTGATATTCCAACAGTATCCACTATTATTTCGTTGTACTTGAGTGAAAGATGTTAAATATAAAAATATTTCATAGATACGTTTATAACCTTAAATATATTTACTATAGTTCTGTTCTATTTACTATAGTTAATAACTCCAGATCTGATATTATATTTAAATATTTTTTTTTATTTATTTATTTAGACATATAATATTCTGTCATAGGGACAATAATTATATTGATAAATGAACACATTCACACCGTATATACAAAAAAGAAACAAAATTAACAAAAGTAAAATAATAACTAAACAATAATAAATAAAAACTTTATACAATTAAAAAAAATAAAATAACCTAAATATAAGTAAATTAAAAACATAAAAATACAGTCATACCTATATACAATATATACAATCAGGCAGAGAACCCAAATTCCTGCGCAACTCTCTAAACCGCCTCACCGGTGTTAAAGCCGGTGGAGTTTGAGCGAGAGCGCTTAGCCACATACACTTATGTCTTGAGTGGAGAATCTGGCCATTGCCAGAACTCCAAAATAAATACTATAAAAGATCTCTAGGCCACTGCTGCTTCAACCTTCGAGGAGGATTGTAGGGATGAGTGGAACTAGATAGGGATTGGGCTAGGGGATTTGGATGATTGATAAGGTTCTGATGGAATTTTGAAAATTTTTCAGGGATAAGGTCAAGGACAAATGGGATATTAAGGTCATGATGTAGGGTTTTGTTGGTTACATAGAACGGAGAATCGACTATTGTTCGGAGGACTTTGGATTGAAAGGATTGGATGCGTTTGATGTTAGAGAATTTTGCTGTCTCCCAAAGTTCAAGTCCATAGGTCCAAATGGGTTTCAGGATTGTCTTGTAGATCAGTAATTTGTTGCCAATTGAAAGTATTTAAATATTAGGTATCTATCGTCCGTTCATTCCCAAAAATCATTATGTAAGCTTTTGGAAAATTAAATTATTGAATAGTTTGAAATTTCCTTTTGTGATATTCCAGCAGTATCCATTTACAATTAGTGTGACAGTTTTTGACCTGTCTATGACAGACAATGCAAATCTCTTAGTTCCGTTTTAGTAAACTTTGCCATGGAAAATAACAGTTTAATAACTAATAGTCATACAATCCATAATCAACGGATCGTACAATCCATAATAAACCGGTGATATAATAAATTGGACTTTAGTTATTTTAATGGTATTTATGATACGTTAGCTGTTATTTTTTAGCTTTAGCTCGGTTAAAAATGCAATTCAAAAATTGTATAATAGCCCAACATGGCCAGAAATCAATTTCTATTCGAAATTTAGCGATAAGTGAAAGTTGTGTGTTGTGCGCACCAGATTTTTTTTTATTGATGTATTAATTATGAAAAAAGTTTCTATAATATCTGAAGTGATCGAGTGGGCAAAGAGCTATTGTCCTCCATCTACCTTTTCAATAAATTTTTACTTCGTCGAAGACTAACATTAAACTCTTCTATTCCACAATTGTTTGTTATTATCAAACAGTTAGATATTATATGTAATAATACTTTCCTAGCCACATAGAGGAAAATAAATAAAGGATGGTTCCTAATATTTCGATAAATAACTATCTCTTTTATTTATGTCATTAGTGATTAGTAGAGATCGGACCTTCGTACCGTAAAAATCCAAAATGTTTAAAATTGTGTAATTAATATCTAAAATAAGAAAAAATTTCCATTTTGTTTAATTTATTATAGTAATACATCAAAATCTAATCAAGCCTAGTGTTAAGCTCCTGTGTTAAAATAATGTGTAACGGGGAAAAAATAAAATAAATTAAATAATAAAAATAAATTGAAATGGAACATGGAAGAATTCTTAGGAAACTTTAGAAAAGAACTGTAATATTTGAGATCTTCCAGCGTTCAAAAATTGCTGTTTTTGAACCCATTTGAGGGCAGCTAAGTGATAGAAAAAAAATAATTCTGCTATTTTTAACAGGGCGTATAGAAAATAACTTTACCCTCAAATTTATATTTGGGAAAATTTGATATCCAGATTTTAATTTTTGTCGAGATACCAGACCCTGCTTTTAGCATTATCCAATTTATATAACAACAATGAAATTAGTACTATTTACTTCAAAGTCAGAATATATACTGAAGGGCTGAAGAATGTGTATAATTCAAATCAAAACAAATGTCTTTCTATCAAAAATACAAAATTAAAATTTATTTATTATTATTATTATTTTTTTTTTTGGTCCTCCTCTTCAGAGCCTTTCAGGCTATACGGCCGTTTTCTCGGACCACGGGGTAAAAGCGGGGGATTGATGCTAGAGTTAAAATCCCCGAGGGCATCGGGATGCGAACTCATACTTATTTTAATAATTTATATCATTTATCAGGATGCCTGGCAACGGCGGTGTGCGTTATCCCGTTTGGCCCTCTCGCCCCCACAAAATTAAAAACCAATAAACAGCAATCAAATAGCTTACTAAGGCAGTTTGTTATAGTTATACGACGTTTTAAGCAAGTTATATTCCAAGAATATTTCCCATTTGTGCTTAGTTCTTCCTTTTGTAACCTTTAACTCGAACCGTTGTTAGTTATACAATAATTTGCTTTCCTAACATATTTTTTTCTTAAATTATATATTATATATAAAAAGAAAGTAAAATAAAAGGTATATATTTACCTTATATTTACATATTTGACTTACATATTTACCTTATATTTACTATTTCTTCAATATAAGAGTCCAAAACGATCTACCATTAAAAAGTAATTTTCAATTTGTAAAATAAAGGATCTTTATAATGAATAGAAATAAAATAAAAATTTCAATTTTAATAATATTTTATACTACCTCCAACTTGTATGATTGGAATTCAGCGTAAAAAGATATTACAGAGTATAAATTTAAACTGCTAAGATTCAGATTCTATTCTTTAACAGGAAACCAATGAAACGGGACAAATAATTAATGATAGTTGGCACAGTATTCTTTATTCCAGGAACCATCTAGAACAACGGTTTCAAGAAGCTCAATTCAAAATGGTTGCTACTAAGACTAGATTGAATTAACTGAGAAATAATTGAGCTTCTTCACTGAAAAAGTCTTTCAGTCTACAAATAATGAATAGTTTACGTTTCGGTTGTAAATGTAATAAAATCTTTATTTAGTTGCGTTGGGCTCCTTCAAGAGTTGGAACAGTGATCTTGTTTATATCAGAGGTATTTGCAATTTTATTTAAGCACGCTATCAGCCCAATGATCTGTGGAAACATTATGTTATTTTATATTATACTAATCCTGTTTTTAGAAAATCTTTTGCTGGAAGTTAATAGATGTTAAATTTTTCAAGTGAATGTTATTTTTTTGTAAATTTCTGACTTATTTATTAAATTAGTATGTCTGGAGTTAGCTAGAAATCGAGATTATGTGAATGTTTTATATTTAACTATCTGTTAGAACGTTTAGATTAGGTAAGTTAAAAGCGGAAGGATGATCATATAGAAAATTGTTTTATAACATTTTTACTATTCTGCATTATAACGATTCCATACCTTCCAATTGGTATCTGTCTGTGCCAAAAATGGTTTGAATTTTCCGCGTTACGGCAAGTGGTGGGGACAGATCAGAGGATCTAAAACATAACACTTAAGGATTCTGGCTGCACTTCTCCACTGGCACCCACAATGGTCACACCAACGGCACCTGAGGGCCCTCAAGGTAATGAAGAGGTGTAAGCTGGCATAAAGATGGCAAGCTATTTTTTGCAATCAAAAAATCGTTATTATAACCAATCCCTTAAGATACAGTCCACTGCATAAAAGTATAATGTTGCCCATAATTTTTAATGTTGCCTTAATGAACACTCATGAGAGTTATTTGCCTTAATTAGAAAAGTTGCCTAAACAGTATCAGTTATAAAATATTAACATTTGCTTGATTCAGTTAATCAAACTTTTAAAACACTTTTACAAGTATATACGTCAAAAAAAATTGTCACCCATTTCCAAAAAAAATATACCATGGATATTGGCCCAGAGATATTGGCATGACTAATAATATCATAAAATTATAACAGTTAGTTGAAGTTATAATCGATTCCACATAAAAGAAATAAAATTCTGAGCTATGGGTTAAAAAGAAAAGTGTTATTCATAGCATTTGAATTACATTTATTTTTATTTGGTATCAAAATAGAAAGATATAAGATGAATTGGTGAGAGCTGTCGCTATTTTTTAAAATATATATAGCAATATTTTATCCCCTCACGAAATAGGTACATTCTAAAAGTGATCTTATTTTAAAAAAAAAACTTCTTTTTTCAAGAGAAAAAAAACACTAGGTGGTACCATTGTCATTGTTTATACTCTTTCAATCGAGGTCATCCGTTTTCCCAGATTCGTGAATAAATCATAAAAGCGTGCCATCTATTTCGTTTTACAAATGGCAATATACCAAAATCTGTTCAGTGGCCAACGCAGAGAATTTTTTAATAAGAAATTATAAATATATATAGACGTGGTTGATAAATGGTCTGATTATTGGGTTATCCTACTAGCTAATTCTAGAACAAATCCTCAGAAAAATATCGAGTTTCTGCCGAATATAAAAATATAGAATTGTATTCGTCTTTTTTATTTTATTTTTTTAAATTCTTGCTTGAGTGTATCGCAGCTCACAATGGACTAGGAACTGCAAAAACCCATCTACAAGGTGTTATGATAATTACAATTAACTGTGGTACATAGTTAAATCATATTGAGACAAGTCAACAATTTAGGTACGAATAAAAACACTGGTTTCCATGATTTTCAATAAATTATAACTAATAAACTTGTTTTTACCAAACTAATTTTTGAACTTGATATATTTTACAGGGCACGAAAAAGTCATAAACTTTTTAAAAGTATTTAGCAAACTTATATAGAAAAACTTCACGCAATATAAGTTATACTTATACCTTTATGACAAATATTGTTCTTCGAAAAGAGAAAAAAGGTACAGCAAAACTTTTTGAACAACTAAATAAAATAAAAGTGTAAGTTTAACAACATTTTTTGCTCATGGTTGGGATTATAAAAGTTGTTATCATAGGAAATGAGCGATTTAATGTTTACAAATGGTGGTTTTTATGATGATATTTATTTTTATGATGACAACAGTGAATTTTCAATTTTGTAATAACTTTTTTTTTGTATCATTGTATTAAATATATTTCTGAAATAATTTTTATTTACTAAAAACCTTTTATGGATAACTTTCAGAATAATTATTTGTAGTGAAGTTTTACTTAAAAAGTTAGATGGATAATACTTAAAAATTTTTAAAATAACTTCAGCAAAATGTTATCATAAAATAAGTAAGTAACGTATTTCCTATTAAATTTTAAAATTTTGTATTTTTATACAACAGATTCAAAGGAATCACAAATATTTTCAACTCACTACTATGCATTTTGTTTTATCTTAATTTAATTTTAGGCTAATTTACTCTACTTCTAATATCACAGTTTTTTTTTAGTCTATCTATGTCCTCTTGATAATAACATAAATATATGTAATAGATATTTATAACTGATTTGGTTAATAACCTTATACAATACACTTACATTTTAAATACGTATTACATATAAATTTATTTTAGTTTTTGTTAAAAAAATTAAGAATAACAATGACGGCTGTTATTATCGAAATAGTTTTACTCCATATTAATTCATAAGGCTCGACTTGCTTTGAAACATTTTGTTTTTCAGATATCTCGCCTAAATTAAAGTTTCTCAGTTTTTTTGCCATTTTTATGAATTTTCTTACACGGCCTCTGTTACCTATTTTGTGCAGTTTATAGATTGCTCTCTGCTGGCACTAAAATTAGTCATTACCAAAATGTGTATCATTAGTATCATCAGATACTAGACATCTAGTCATGACATTCTATTTTTCACTAATAACGGTCTCGCTAGTCGATGTTGTGTAATTTTTGATATTAATGATGTCATTTTTTTTTTTTTTTTTAGGACCACCTATTGGTCATTTAGTTTATAATTTAAATATTTTGATGGTTAAATGTTATAGTTTGATATGTATCTTTCTAAAGATGGAAAATTTGATTTCTTAACTATCAATTTTTGAATTGATTCAATTTCATATTTAAACTTATATGTATACTAGACTGAAACTACAAGAAACCGCTCGGAGTTTCCGATTACTTCAGCACTTCCTAGACAAAAGCTCTAAACTTCCAATTAATTACAAAAGACTCATATACTTGACTATAATAAGGCCTATTTGGACTTAAGGAGTTGAGCTATGGGGCTCCAATAAACCATCGAATTCCTCTCGTATCCAATCCTTAAAATCCAAAATCCTTCGTAAAATCCTCAATGCTCCCTAATTTGTTACAAATAAAACCATCCATAATGACCTTAATGTTTCTTTTGTTTCAGATCTGGCCCAATCCAAATACCTATCCTTCCATAATAAACTTCAGGATCATCCCAACCCTCTCTACCTTAGATCTCCAAATGCAGACATATCAATAGAGTGCTACCATTGGGTAGTTACTGAGCCAGTGTTTTCATGTCATTATATTCATTATGTTCAAATTTACTAGATGTATTTATTTAATACAGTTGTAAATGTCATTGAGAAATAAAAAAAAACTTATATGTATGATTTCTTCAGTTTCTACATTAACTATTCATTTAAAAAAAAATGAAATAAAAAGTTATTTTCTGTTTTCCATGTAGTTTTTTTAAGGTATTTAATTCGGTAATAAAGAATAACAACTGTTGCCAAAAGAAGGGACACACTTTTAGCATGAGTTGGCATTAGCCAGCCAGAATCCAGGTTCCAAAGGGAGATGTGCCTACTGGAGTCTATTTATATCAAATCAGACTTCTCAGCGCTATTCCAAGTCTCAGCACTGTCAGGGGCTATTTTTAAAGTCCACAACTTATTTTAAATAGCCAACTATCTTCTGGTTCCGTGTATGCCTGTTGGCGAGTGTAGCCTGCCTTCGGTAGATATAGCTGCTCTGTCCGTCTGGACGTATCATGGCTACGAAACCTGTTGAGGATCGATTGAGCCAAAAAGTTTTCTGCTAGGCTTAAATGGTGTGTGGCGCATAATATTTACAAATCCACAACTATAAATGTCGTTAATTTATTTGAGAACTTAGTATTACATTTAATTATTTATAGGATTTTTTATGAAACTTATATCATTTATTTACATTTATTTAGAGTCACTTCGTCTTCTGAAGTGATTAGCCATTTCTTTGATAGAATACTAACGACTAATCAATCTTTTAAACTAATATTTACCAAGTGAACAAGATTTTTCAACTTTTTTTTCTAATCTTATATATTCATTGATTTACGTTTATGAAAAAGTGGTGAAAAGAACGCAGTATTATTTTTATACTTAATGAAAAGAAGAATAGTTGGGGTGATCAGTCAAATAAGAAGGCAAAATAAATGATAATATTTATTTTGTCATTTGCCGACGTTTCGACCTGAAGTTCAGGCCATCATCAGGGCTAAGAAAAGAACCAGATAACAAGGTATGAGAAACATAAAAATTAAAGTAAAATGCAGTTGTTAGAATAATGACAATAGTAAGAACAAGAGATAAATAATAACTCATTTTTATACTTTTTGAATAATTCTCAAATAAAATGTGAATACATCGTTCCTTTTTTCGAAACAATATTTGAACCAACTTTACTCATTCGGTGATAATTTGAGGCAAAAAATTTTCATTTTTTGATTGCTATGAAAATTCGAATTTGAGGATTTTTCCAAGTGCTACGTACAAATTTCAATTTGGTTTCTCTTAAAAAAAATATTTGTATCCACTTTAATCCTTCGTTCAGTATAAACTGTTTCATTTTAAAATTATACTTAAACTTTAGCAATATCAGCAATATTAATTTGACATAATAGAGCTAGTCTAAACAATATTTTTTTAACCTATTTATTCAAGATATTTACAATATAAATACATCAAGTACATGTGTAAACAGGAATATAATCACATGAAAACGCTTGTTAAGAAACTACCCACCGATAACACTCTAACAATATGTCTTCCTAAGGGGATCACGAGCCCATTTTCTTTTCAGATGCCTCGGAAGGATTCTAAAAAATATAAACTGCAAAAAAAAAAAAAAAAAAAAAAAAAGCTAATATCTTATCAACAAACTAAGATTTACATTTTTATTTAAATTCACTGTTTCCAAACTTTATTGGTAATAATAAAGCTCGTCAATAGCTACTAAACAAAAGAAAAAAGAATAAATAAAAAATGAAAGTTGAGAATCGTAGGAGAAAAAGGGACTAATTGTAAACTGTTTTGTCTTTTCCTATTTATATAATGATACTGACAATTAATCAATATGTTAAAGATTACAAAAACGAGCTGGTTATCAGTTCCATGGATAGTAATTATGTATAAAAAATTTTCAAATCATACAATAACTTATTATATATTTTGTATTACAATTCAAAAACAAAAAAAAAATTAATCCTCTACGTTGACAAGAGATAAGGTTGTGTGGAATTTTAAAATAATATAGTAATGTCAAGGTCCGAACAACACGTGCAACGAACAGTTTGATAAAATATATGCCCATATACAACGGCGGATGGACGGATTTTTAAATATACTTTTGATTAGATTACATGTGGCTTGAAACACAAAGCTTCAAAAATGGAGTAAAGGTTTCACAATATACTTACTTCGAGCAAACACCGAATTATAAAGAAAAATTCAAATTTTGAATATTTAATATTCAATAGAATTAAATTAAATTAAAATTTTTGTTCATATTAATGTATGTATATTAATTCCAATCATATTCTCATATTCCAAATATCCAAACTAAAAATGAAGCGTTTGTGAGTGTTTTATTTTATAATACTCAGATAGGAAATATAAAAAAGAAATCGATTATGCAATATTATACATCAGATAAGATTTTATTTTAGTTCGCAGTTTTTCCATTACCGTGACTCACAGAGCATATTTACGAAAGGGAAATATTTGCTGTTTGCGGTCAGGCAATGTCATTTCCTTCATTCCTTCAACTAAAGCTCTTAAAAACATTCTGTTTTGATACAAACAGCTCTAAACATCTGGCATTTATTAGTATATATCCTAAAGACTCGTTATAAATTTATAAATATTCAATGTAAGACATTATAAACATTTTCTTATTTATTGAAAGAAAAAAAGTTCAACTTGTGGTCATGGATTTTAGTGGTTATCTGAATTTAATGCTGGAATATTGAAGAAAGATTATAACTGAAAAAAAGGCTGCAGGAATGAGTCAAGGGAATCCTAATAAGCTATAAAATTATTCGTTTTTGAAATCTGGCGTGCCATATTTTCGTTGAGGTTCTGTTGAAGGATATATAAATACAGAGTCCAAAACTGCATAAAAATCATCGAAACATTAGATATTTATAGGTTAATTTGACGTAAATCCCTCTCCCTCTCCCCTGTACAACAATAATCTAATTTCGGTTCAACAAGATGCCTACATGTTCCTGTGTACAACTGAGCCAGATCTACTCGAGCCGTAGAGTTTAAAAAATTTGAAGATTGAAATCAATCACACCATTTTATCAAATAAGTCATTTATTTGATTCGCACAACCAATAGATAAGATTATGAAGTGGTTGTGATAAATTTATCTCGGTATAGATTGTGTTTTGTTTCTAATGTTTATTGGTTTATTATTTCCAATAATGAACCATTGCAATCATCAAAAAAATTAAAAAAACTTAAGCCCATCTCCCTAAAAATTTGAAGTTTTACGTTTCAGGATCCGTAGAACTCGAAAATAGAAAAAAAAAAAAACTTTGTCCGTCCGACTAGACTAGCGCCTAAACAAATGTACCGATTTCATTGAAACTTGCTTGAACTCTTCTCCTTCATGCCTTTTAAATATATGTATAGAACATACTTCACCGATAAGGATTTCCTTTTGAAGATCGCGGCCAAAAGATTTGTATAGTATAGTCTGTAGCACCTGAACGGATACACCGATTTCAATGAACCTTACCAAAAGCTGTTTAGATATTGCTAATTTTCAAACTTTTGCTTCTTCGCTGCTAAAGGTAAGAAAGCTTTGTATTCGTACTGAAGATTTAAGAAAATGATGCTCCGAATCGAAACTTTTCACTCGAGTTTTTCTTTTTATATATCAAGCAGGGATGCCCAGAAGGGAATTTGCTCGCGCAAGATGCGCCATCAAAATTGTTGAGGGGGACATATTTTAGCATTTTTTTTTATTTTTGTGGGGGAGCAAAATTTGGTACTGTTATAAATTTTTAGAATTTAAAGATTCATACTTAGGAACAAGGGGGGGAAAAAAGAAACTGACCGCAGCAAGTGTAATTGTATATGATATATGATTTTAGCAATTCTACCTTCGCTTGCTTTGTTTTTAAGTAAAAGTGAGCAACAACATATCTTGGGAGTGGGAGAATATATTAATGCGCCATGGACTTAGGGAAGGATTTAGAGGACTTAGAGGAGGAACAAAAAAGAACAGACGAAAACATTTCTGTTTTAATTTTATGATTTTGGGCTGAAGCCCTCGCCCCAAAATGGTAAAATGTTACCCTGTTTTATGGAAAAAAATTATGTCTTAAAGTATTATTGTTCATATAATTAATTACATTTAATAGAACTTCAAGTATCATTTAAACACTATTTCATATAGGTAGTTAGTTTCTTTTTCCCCCAACGTAATTATCGTTATATATGTAAACAAAAAAACCTAATCGGGCTGAAGCCCCCCCCCACCAAATATTAAATCCTGAATCCGCTAGTGTGTCCAATTGAGGTACATATTAGGCCTTGTACTACAGTATAGTATTAAGCTTCGTTTACATGTTCATTATATAGTCGACAACTGTTTTGATGATCAAATTTGACTACGGCTTTATTGACACAAACTTTGAAGATATAATTATTGGCAGTGTGTAACTGTATGATAATGTGCTAAGCGATCGTAAAGTGTGGCTGAGCATTTTGTGTAAAAGGATTACTGTAGAGTGTCTAATATACCATTATCCTTGGAAATATGCTGCTTTGTCTTAATGAACGTGCTTCTTGTTTGTTCCAATAATACGTTACGCCTTTGTTAAAGAATCGAAATTATATAGTTAGTTATTACTATAGTCAGATAACTATTTAACTTACAGAAACCAGTTGTGTTTGTGTGTATTTTTACGTGATTGGTCCAATATTCTATTTCATTTCCTTTTATAGGAAAAATATTTGGGAAACTTGTAAAAATATTATCCAGCATGGAATCAGAAAGATTATCTATAATATGCATTTAAGCTGAGGAATAAAGACTATTGGTTTCTGGCTAGTATTCCTAGCAATAATTACTTTGTTGTTGTACAAAGAATCATGAACCAGTTTCTAAGAATGCGGGTATGTTCATTCATGTTGATAAACATCCTGAATGCTGTCTAGTCGCTTTGAATGTATGGAAACAATCAGACTACTTTGCTAGTTAAAGCGTATAATCAATTTACAAATTGACCATGGGTCATCATTATATTAAAGTAATATATAAAAAATACCAAATAATCAATAATGCTTCAAAAAGCATTTAAATACATCAAAGTCTAAAACAAATAAAGAAAATCACACCTAGCATTGGCCATCCTCAGACTGAGAGAATTACTCAGTGGCTCGCTGTTATACCTTTTTGTTCCTGAGGTTTTCCTTATTATATTTTATTTTGTACTTATTTATTCATCTATCACCATCATCCCATATTCTTTTAATTTTAGCAAGTCATTTGTTCAAAGGCGTGTAGGTTTATAGGTAAGTCCTAAGGTATTCGGTTTTTTTTGGATACATTCGGTATGTTCTTTTCCTTTCATTTCTTTTTTATTTTGATGATTTTTTATGGAAAAATATTTGGTGACACTTCCAGTCAACAATGTTTTATTTTTTACCTACTACTAGAAGGTGAAAGCCCGTCAAAAACGAGGTAAATAAAAAAAAAAAAAAACACTACAACCATGAAGGATCTTGGGTTCTGCAATTTGTTAGGAAGTACTGTTTTAAGGCCAACGGTTATGCAGGGAGATGATAGGACCAAGATCACGCACAACCGCTAGGTTTTCAACCTTATTAATTATTTAACTGAGAGCCACTTGTCAAATTATTTAACTAAGAGGCTGATTGAGCCCTAACAGAGACTACCGACCCATGGTCGATACACGGCTGGTAAAAATTACCTAACATCAGCTGGATCCAAATCCGGATCCTTGAGCTTTGGAGGTCAGTGCCTCACCCACAGGGCTATCCTCTCCTTAAGGCAATATTAAACACTGAAAAAATATTCAAAATAAATAATCTGATTCGTTCAACGTGGTAAACAGACTGCAGACAAATAGATGCACAATCTGATTAAATATAATAACAATAGAGGGAGTAATATGTCTTATTATTAAAAACTATTGAGGTTAATAATAATATTACATAACTTTTTTAAACTATTACCTATTACATGTTTTTCAGTCTCATATCTAGCTGAAATTTTCAAGCGATAGGATTAAATAGGAAATAAATTTACCTAAACAGCAAAAAGGTTAGACTTAAAATCTTCCTTCACATCTTCATTCGTACCCACAGGCGGATCTACGAAGGGGGGGGGGCTGAAGTCTCCCCCTCCCTCCCCAAATGGTAAAATATAACGATGTTTTATAGAAAAAATTATTAAAAACTATCTCTTAAAGTATTATTGTTCGTGTAATTACATTTAATAGGACTTCAAGAATCACTTAAACACCATGTCATATAGGTAGTTAGTTTCTTTCTTTTTTTTCAAATGGATTATCGTTATATATATGAAAAAAAAAGCTTTCGGGCTGAAGCTCTCCCCTCAAAATTAAATCCTGGATCCGCAAGTGTTCGTACCTGTTATGAATATAACAAACGGCAAGTTTATTGTTGAATTTAATACGGATATTTCAGACATGAGAGAGGATAGTATCCAGCAGTACCTTTTGCTAGTTAATTATCTCTTATCCAGCTCTTTTTCAGACACCATCTGAAAGTCAATCATGGCCATGTCGTTAATATACCTTCCGTTCGTGTTCAGTGTGACATTGAGTGATAGTATGATAGTGATGAGTATGAGAGTATGATAGTTGGTTGTTAGTATTGTATTGTTTAGTTGTTTGCGTATCAAGTAGCTGCTGTTATAAGTATTCAAATTTTGGATTGAAATGATTTTAGTTATTGTAAGTACGTCTTATATAATTATTTTTTTTTTTATTTACGTTTCAAACAAATTTAAAAAATAAAGTTTTTTAAAAACAAAATTCAAATTTAATTAAAAATTTTGTATAGTAATTTATTATGATTTCAAACTAAAATAAAACTATATAAAAATTAATTATATTAGTTACGAATACATTTTGAATAATGAACAAGTGCTATTAAAAATTATTTGTTACTCGTTTTTTTATTTTTTTTATTTACAAATAATGCCGGTCTGCAGAAGTCTATAAAATCAGTGTGTATAAAGCTATCAATAGCTATGCTTCAGAATATTTTTGTTATGGGACGAAAATAAATCGTTTTTATCAACTCTTGTCTTTTTAAGAGGAAAATTTATTTTATAAACAGGATATCTTATCACATTTGTAAAAACAAATAATCTTAAGTCAGCATACTACATGGCCAAATATGCAACATTAAAATGCAGTTAAAAACTCAACTTTAACAATTCATAAAATGTTTATGTTTAGACATTTAGATATATTTATACCATTTAACTGTTGTTAATAAACTTTGCATTATTGTTAATATTTGAGGATTTATTTTAATGCTTTATTTATTTTCTATTTTGAAAGAGATAATTAACAATAATTTTTTTCAAGATCTCTTAAATAAGCTTGATTTATATAATGTAGCTTTTTATACATGGTATCAGATTTTTAAGATGTTATGACCTTGTTTATAGAAATTGGAAATAAATCTTAAAATATATTTTTTGAATTATAGGATTTTCTGTTCTCGTTGGACTCTAAATTAATAAAGGTTCAAGTAATTTTTGTTTATCGCTTTCAATAATACACCATTTTAATTAATCGTGATAAGAAAGGTTCGATTTCTTCTTTCGTGGTACTCAAAGAAAAAGTAAATGGTATATAGGTGTACTTACCGACAATATTTCGGCAGATAAACAGCTATTAGAAGGAAGTACACGAGCCTGAGAAATAACTAAGTACGAAGTTGGGTACGACACCTGAACACAGTAGTGGCTACAAGTACACTGCTCAATTATAATGCCGGTGAGTCAGAGCCCCTCCACCTCCCCGAGCATCCTCGCTGCCGTTCTCAAGTCTTGCTGCCTCGAATAGATCTTAGCCACATCCACATCAATGGATACAACATACACATTACATGCATAAGTAACAATTACATGGGTGGTTCTTTAAATACAAGCAGGTTTTAATCCCGTTTAGGTTTAAGCCAACCGAGAAAAATTGTGTATCCGTCAACATAAATTAAAAAATCGGGTGCGCGCAACACACAACTTTCACTTACAGCTTTACTTTGAATAGAAATTACTTTCTTGCAATGCCGCGCTATTATAAAAAATTTTGAAGTGCATTTTAAACAGAGATAAACCTTAAAGCTTACAGATAACAAGACATTAAGACCATTATAATTCCAAAATGTCTATTTAATACATCGGCCGTAGGCAATACAAATTTAGTCACTCCATCTGCTTTTATAAACCACACAACATTCTTTGCTTTTATAAACCTCGGAATGACTAACTCCAATTTCAATATTTTTGAGTAATGTCATTTTACTGATATTTTTAGTTGAAAAAGTTATCTATGCAGACAGTGAGTAAGTTGATTCCATAGGTGGTGATTGCAGTGTTGAAATATTGAACTGAGAATAAAGGTATAAATTTAGGTACTTATTTCTTATGAAAGATACTTTATTAAATATCAGTAGAAAAAAGATTTTTTTAGTCTCAACAATTAAAAAAGTATATTTTAAATTTATCCAAAATTTCGCCTCTTCCGGGATAAAATCTGTTTTTACGATATATTTTGAATTTTCATCTGAAAAAAATATCCTTTCAGGTGACTTACTATTAGACATTAGAACATTTATACAACAAATAATAACATTAAAAAATGAATATTAACCAGTCAACAATATGTATTGTATATAAAAAACAAATTATTTCACAATCGTTTATTATTTTTTAATAACAATTATACATCTAAAGTATCATTACCTTCCTAGTAAAAAAAAAAAAAAATAAATAAATAAAAGGTGATTCCAATTAATGGACTAAACTTTTTTTTTAATCATTAGTAATATGCTAAAACAATTACGATTACCTTAGAAACACATTCAAAATTCAAAAACCTAAACAAAAGTAATAAGGTTTGAAGCAGAACATATTAAAAAAAAAAAGCTAGAGACCATATCTTTCCTCCTAATTGTCCGATTTAAACGATTTTTTTTTTGTTTTTTTTAGGAAATCCCGTAAACTTTAAAAAAACATACTGACAAAAAAATGTTTAATAATATTGACAAAAAAGTATATACTTTTTGGGTTAATCGGAATTTCATTTTTACCATCCCTCGTAACTTTTTTTATAGTTTATTTTCGTTGAAGTATGTTATGTAGATAAATTTAAAGGGTGTTGAGAAAATGATTTTACCGAAGTTTCATTGAAATCGGTACATTCGTTTAGGCGCTGCAGTCTATAGCAACGCAGGTTTTCCTACATTTTTATTTTTTTCTCCTTTATTAACTTATCAAATTCTTTCAAAAGTTATATTTAGCAGTTTTTCGTAACGCTGAATAATGTGAAATGATTAACTTTTTAATATAAACCATATTAAAGGTACTTTAGAGAAAGACGTATGTGAACATTGGGCATTTAAGCCCTGTAAAGTGAAATCAATGAGGATAAAACCTAATTGGTATTAAAGATTACTTCATTATACATTGATACACCGAGTTTAATCAAAATTGTTAGAGCCATTTTTGAGAAAATTATAAAAATGTGTTTCAGCGTTGATATAAAGTGGCACTTCCGGTTAGCCGTTTTTGAGGAAAAAGTTACTGTCGCATCTAAGGCATATGCCTATCTTAAATACATAATATCAGTTTCATACGACTTTTCATTTTTGAGCTAGACTGCTAAAATACAAACACACAGACCATTTTTCGGGTCTTAGTCAATTCGACTCAGAGTACAACAAAACGTGTATTTCCGTTGAAAACTCAGATTCAAAAATTTTCTCGATCGCAATACTTACCCTTGATATATATTACACAAAAACACACACTCACACATATATATATATATATATATATATATATATATATATATATATATATATATATATATATATATATATATATATATATATACACGTAAGTGAAAGTAAAATATTTGATCTTCATGATATGGCAGTAATTTATAGTTTTTAGATATTATTGTTATGATGATACGGAAACATGTTACTTTATTAATATATATACTAAAACATAAGCATAAAGATAAAAAAAGAGACAAAATGTGATGATGTTATAAATGGAAAAATCCATACTACAACGCCATGAGTCTCCAACATATAGGTGAATAGTTAACCAAAGTTTCGTCAATTCAGGCATCATCAGGGTAGAAAAATCAAGACCACTTTTAATATTTTAATATTAGGTGATAAAAGATATCCGTGGATATCAGCCCCGATGTTGAAGGGTAACTGTATTTCCGAATCGGCTTTTCTCAGAGATTTCATTCTCATACGAAAAAATGTATACCTTGTAATATAAATATATTCTAGCCAATGAAAACGGTGAGGAAGCTATACTGACCTTACTTGGCAGACTTTTTTGTTTGTCGGCATTCTTCAAACAGGTGACTAAATATCTTTATCAGTGTACTCAAAGACACTGATAAATTTTATTTGTTTATGTTTGATGATGTATATATGTATATATGAAATTTTGATAATTTCAATTATGTTTGTCCATTTAAAACATTTCAATAACAAATGTAAAAATAACCCATTCTTTGATTACGATTTTTTTTTCAATTTAATCAAGTTTTGTTGAATAATAATAAAACATTAATACTTTAAAGAGGACTATGTCTGTTCATTCATACATAGATAAATAAATATAAATATTATTATTATTTTATCTATTATTTTTTAAATGTTTTCATTATTCATATTTAATAATAATAATAAAAACATTTAACAAATAATAGTAACATAAAAAGTGTAAAGTACTTCAGAAATAATTTTTATAATTAAATTTTAATTGTTAAATTATTTTCATTTAATGTTTTAATTCGTTCCTTCTCCAGATGGTTTAATAACTCAAAACGTATAGTAGTCATATAAATATATTTGAATATTTTAGCAATCTTATTGCATATTCGGAGATTTTTTGTTGCATATTCTGTGTATTTTACTGAATGAAAATCCAAGATCTGGTTATAATGGTTTATTTCTAAACTATACAACGGACAAAGAAAAAAAATTAAAGTGAATGATTATCAGAGTTAACAGTTGGTTAATAAAGCACGTCCGTGTCATTAAAAGACACCTGAAAATGTTCTTTTGATTATTAAAGAAATTTTTATCTATTCTTAAGTGGTAGTTACTTTTTTATTTAGAAGAAAAAGAATTAATAAATCTATTAATCTCAGGCAGAAAGATATTTTATAACAATACAGATATGATCCATAAAATTACTTTACAGCTAGTTCTTCCATTAACTCAACCTTTTTTTACTTTATAACATTTACAAATCTCAAACTAAGGCCCCATCCTAATCCTCCACGACATCCAATGTTCCAATAATATACCACTCAGATCAGGAGAGGAAAAAGGATTTAGGTCTCTAGCCCTCTCTGCTCTAAGGTTTCCACAAGTTAAATCTGAATTTTATAAATTACGTATATTTTTTACTGCCTTCGTTTTATCTGTAAAAAAAACTTATTTATATATTTTCACTAGGGGGTGCCCCTGTTCCCCGAACGGTGGACCAACCCCCATTTTAAAATTATGTAACAGTTGTTGGGTATTTGAATATTAAAACACAATACTACAATATTAGTAATCACAACTCTTTTATTTATCACAAAAGATAACAATGTAAGGTTACTACAAATAAATCACTTGGTATTATCGATATATCAAAATTTTCCCCTTTCTAGAGAAAGTGTATCATAGTTAGAAAAATATCAACATGTTAAAAACATGAAACAAAAAAAATCTTTGAGAAATATTTACCATTTTTCGAATCAAAATTTGTAAATGAACTTTTGCTTCTCAAGCTACTGTTAATTGACAAAATCGAAATCAATTAATTACTAACATTCTCAATATTTTTAATTTTACTATTTATTTTATTTTCATTTCTTATATAACTTTATATTTCTTTTTTATGTTTTTACATTTTATTCTAAGATTCCCAATGTAACACTTTTGTCACCCCCTTTTTGATTATGCCTACTTCATCATTCCACACTATGTAACAGTCTTTATTATTTATCTCTTAGTTCTTAGTCATTATTCTAAAAACTTCATTTTACTTTATATCTATCTATTTTATTTTTCTAATATTTTATTTAGATCTATTTTATCTAGATCTAATCTATTTTATTTTCTCATTTTTTATTATCTTTTTTACCATCATTACTTATGTTGCTCATACCTTGTTATCTGGTTATTTTCTTAGCCCTGATGAAGGCCTGAACTTCAGGTCGAAACGTCGGCATATGTAGAAAATAAATATTATAATTTATTTTTTGCCTTCCTTTTTTGACTGAGCACCCCAACTATTCTTCTCTTCATTAATTAATTACTATTTTATAATACACTAAAACCTCAATTGTACTTATCCGATGAAATATTTAAGATCAATATACTTTTAGTCTGATCACATCACATACAGAACTTTAATGTAAAGATGAATATTAAGTAAGTCTTTCAGTTAAATGAAATGGTCGGTATCTCATAGTCTACAAGAAGAATTTGCTTCGAGATGGAAATGAGAAGAATAAAGTAAAGACAATTGTTTCTTTTTAACTATTTACATACATAAGTATTCTATAAACTAAACATAAGTATAGTTTTAAATGCTCTGTACATAATTTTATCTGTATTGTTTATAACTTGTGAACCTAAGGTTTTCTTTACTTTTTAGTATATTCTATCAATTTTATTTATTGTTTCAAACTTTTAGGCCAGTAACATTCTATACTTTTGTACAATATTGTTATTCTAAAGGGACTTAGTCCCAGAATAAAGTTTTTTTTTTCTATCTGTCTATCTGTTATCTATTAAAAGTAATTTTCTTAATATCGATCATATGTTATATCGATTGTATGAATTAAAAAATAAGAAATATATAAAACACATGTTTTAAGTTATAACCCTGTTCTTTCTATGAAGTTGTGTTGTTAGTTTAATAAAGATTGATTTTGCTTAGTTTAAAAAAGGCTTGTGGTTTATTCAATGTTTTACACTTAATTAGAAAACCCATAAACCATTAATAAAATCAACATTCTCAAGGGACATTCCCAGAATAAAGTTGATTCTTCTATTATATTATATTCTATTCTATAACATAATATACATACATATTCTCAAGCTTTGTTCTCACACTGCCCGCGGTTTTATGATGTATATTTTAACTATTTGTTTGATTACAATAAATAATTATGAGCCAAGAAATATTTTCAACACTATAATGAATTAAATCAAAATCGTTAGAGCCGATTTCGAGAAAACTGTAAAAATGTGTAAAATCGATCATATAAAGTGGCACTTCCAGTTTGCCAATATTGACGAAAAAGTTTTTCTGTAACACCCTAGGCACATACTTATTTTAAATACATGATATAAGTCTACACACACACACACACACACACACACAACAGACCATTTTCCGGGACATGGTTATTTGGACTATGGGGATATCAAAACGTGTATTTTTGTTGAAACTCAGATTCGAAAATTTTCATGATCGCAATACTTTCCCTTACTATATATTACATTTATAGCTAAGTGGAAGTAAAATTACAATCTACAGAAGAAACGTTGAACTGTTGTTTGATAGAAAAATTTTTAAGTCACAAATTCAAAAGTTCGCCGATGTTTTGAATGTTTTTTTTTTTTACTTCATCTCAAGATGTTTAAAATAAAGTAAAAATAAATGTTTGCTTCATTGTTACCTTTAATCGAAACCCCCTACCAATCTTTTATTGGTTTCCGGCATAAATTATTCTTTGGTTCTGTAACATTGTATTATTTTTAAGTGACTTCGTCCCAGAATAAAGTTATTTATCTATTAAAAAAAAAAAAATAATTCTAATAAGATCTTTTATTTCTCAAACTACTTCTGTAGGAATATATAATAAAATAGATAAACTTTAAAATAATATACAACAATAAAATATTATATTTTTGTAATATAATTTAGCATAATTTGTAATCTCTAATTAAAAACCACATTTTCAAAAACAGGGAATTTTATTATTAATACTTCAGACGTATATGAAAATAAACCTCATTTCTTAAGGAATTTGTAAATCTGTTTCCTCTAGTCATGAGATTTTCAGGGCTACCCAACTCTCAAAATACCGCTAAGATTATAAATAGTTCGCAATAACGGAAAAAAGAACACTCCTAATGTATCTTTAAAAAATATACACATTTTCGAAAAAATATATTTAAATAGAAATCCTTATGAAGTATCTTGGTAGGTTGATAGAGAAATATTTAGACTTGGTTTAGTATGTCGGGTTCCAACCTCACCTCGAGACTCTTTTTAGAATAATACAGATATGATCCATATTTTAGAAGATGTTGACATGCACCAATACATGGGACGAAATATATTTACCTAGAGCCGTAATATGTAGTGAAAGTGACCAGACCACTACGCCAAGTATAAACATTCGTAGCTGTCAATTTCCTTTAAATCTATCAAAACGTTTCAGAAGATATGGAAGTACATTCCTTTAGGTTGAATAGAATTTCCCAATTACTGTAGTTTTTTAAATTAAAATATTTTTTTGTTAATTCATTTTTAATTATTTTTATTATAGTCTCACTTAAAACATTTTAGCAGATCTTGCTTAAGCATTATCCAAAAGTTTCTAATTTAGACATAACATGTTACTTAAATTATCTATGAAGATGACCATGGATATATTCAACAACAGATCAACGCAGACCGATGATTTGAAATTATACCGAATCGAAAATGTTGATTATTCAATAAGGTTTTTTAAAAGAAACAGAGGTAAGGAAAGCATACGGTTGCGACTGGGTGCGTCATATCCGATATTTTTTTCTGAAACAGACACTGATTTAGAGCGGCTATTGAAGATCTGATAGTGTGAATCAAGAAGCAATCTGGAGGGTACGTCGTCCAAAAATATTCCCTGACCTGTTCTTTTTCTACAGGTTGTCTTCTTTTTGTGGAACATCATTCTTTATTTGCGTGAAGTGGCATCCCATGTAATCAACTGGTTCAAGGCGATTGGTTATTTAAAAACTGCTTTCGGTTTCAAAAATTTAATTTTCTTAATAAATAAATTATTTTATAAACAAAAATTGTAATTTTAGAAAAATTTAGTTAGGTTTTTTTTTTCCAATTTTATACTGGAACACTCAATTCTCACCTTCTGAAAACTAAACTCATTTAAGTGTCAACATTTAAGATTTTGAATAATTAAACAGCTTTCTCTAAAAATAAGAGATGCTTAAAATACTGTACCAAGCAAATATTTTTTTATAAGTTAAATTTATACATTTCGTATTACTACTAATGAAGAAAGATCTTTAAATATTTCTAATTAACAATAATATAGGTATTTGATAGGAATAAATTTTTGAAAATTGTACTATTAAGCTCCTCATGCTATTTCAACAAAAATAAGACCTAACTAATATTAAATGCTATTCGATTTCAAAGGCCATCCATATAACGAGTTAAATTAGAACCGTTAAGATCGTTTATGAGAAAATTCTAAAAATCATTAATATAAAACTGCACTTATAGATTCCATTTTAGCGAAAATTATCTATAATATCCCATACTTATACTAAAGTTAAATAAGAAATTTCAGTGTCGTACATTCTTTTACTCTCAGGCACTTTGCGTGACTTAGTTATTTGGACTCACGGGACCTTAAAATATAAATTTGTGTTGAAAACTAATCCGACATTTTTCACGAGCCCAATACTTTTCATTACCATATATTTCATGTGAATGTAGCATAAAGTATATATATAACATAATAAATAAGTTATAACGCGAACTTAAAACTTAAATTCACGTTAAAGAACAATAAAAAGAGAGAGAGAGAGCTCAAATAACACGCAAGATTGTAGTATAAAAACTGGTTTGTTCTTCTGCTTGCTCCTCAGTATATAATTATCTAACAGCTGATTTCACTTAACAGCTGATATTAAATCTAAATGCTGGTACTCTAGTTCTTAACTTATGTATACACATATATAAAATTATGTTTGCAAATAAACTCTTATTTTTGAAAAATATATTCATATAAATAAAATAATTGAAAATTAATTACATAGAATAACTCATAATTAAATATAAATATTCTTTAAGAAAAAAACATGATGACAAAAATTAATATTAAGAAACCTACAATGGTCTAAAGGATATTATATCGAGCACCTGGTACAAGGAAAAGGTCGAAATCGAGCACAGCCCAACAACCTGAGCGTTAAATTTGGGCTGTGGAGAAGCCGTCAGCGATTCTTCGAAAAGAGTATTTTGTTAATGGAACAGTTCTCCCACCGTCACCTGAATATAAATAAATAAAACTGAACAAGATAGGTAAGTCATCTTCTGGTGAAAAACTCTTTAAGATGTCTATTATTGCCATCATTGGAATTTCAATGGATTTTAAGTTACTGGTAAATCTAAAAAGGGAGCAAGAATTTTCAGTTCTGCCATTATAAGACAAAGAAAATATTATTTTTTGGAATAATTGCGTATTATATGAATCTCTTATTTCCAAAGTAAAACCTAATCGATTTATATGAAAATCGAAATAATTAATGTTCTTCATATTAAAATACCTAATGAAAACGATGGTGCAATTATTTTGTTTTAAAAACGAATCTAGATATTTTTAAAAAAATGTGTGAAAATATTAAACAGGCATATTTAGATAATATATGTATGATATATATACTCTACATATGTTATGTTATATATATGTGTATATTTTATATATGATACATCTTCATATGTTATATTATATATAGATTATACATCTAGATAGGTATATTTAATTAGAAAATAATAAAATATGTATATTTCCGAAGCCGGCATTTTATTTCCAGAAATGTAATGAAACGTAATTTTCTTAACTATTCTTAAAAACATAATCCATCAAAAGCTTTCTTTATCGTTCATTCAAATGGAAATTCAAAACAAATTTATTTTATATCACCATTATTGTAGACAAAGAGTTAATACTTTATAGTACAAATTTTATAACTTTCCCATAAATTATACAATGTTTTTCTCTCCAAACCAAACCCCAATTTTAAGTTTCAATTTTTTTAAATTACTATAGAAATAATCAGAGACCTTCGTTACTATGTACTTGAAATAAATACTTTCTTAATGTATTATTTAAAATATATATTTCTTTTGATTAGAATAGATAATATAGTTTTCTGAAAAATCGCCAATGATGATTACAGTTTTGAAATAAACGACTCATAATCCACACGTGTTTATCCTAACCAAAACAAGATTTGTTATATTATGAAAATAAGTAGTTATTTCAATATTAAAAAGTCATTCCTTTAATTGAAAACACTTACGAATAGATACCGGATCTTCGGGCAGAAAAAAATCGTAAAACGTGCAGTTAAATACTCAAAATGTGCAAAGTGCTACAATAAAAACTCAAAATAAATAAAAACTCATAGAAGTGGCGCTGTTTAATACTTTCCTTTCCTATGTCTGACATGTCATTTATATCTTGCATTTCCATCACATTTTCTGATTGTTAAACAAAGTTGACCGGCGCAAATAATTTTTTTATAGCCAAAAAAAATATGGATGAGACAGTAAAAAAAAGGAAATAAATCTTTATACTCACATATATATCTATATTCTCACCACTACACTGAGTTAAGGTGGCTCTACCCCTCCTTCCGAAGACAATACTTTCTAGGTACGTTCCTCTACCAAATCATCAACAACCATCGTCCTTCTTACGCCTACAACCTTCTCCAGTTCAAATCCTCAGTCCATTCCCTGTCCACAAGATCTCGACCTTCTGACCTTTACATGCCTTCTCACAGATCTGCCTCATTCCAAAATTCCTTTATTGTTCGCTCTGTCAATTTCTGGAATTCCCTCCCTATCAAAATTCGACATTCCCCCTCCATATCCACATTCAAATCCCTCCTATTCCAATTCCTATCACAAAAACAGTCAGATACTTGCTAACCATTCGAGCGGATTTTAATAGAGAATTTGATATATTTTTATTTTTTAATTCTTTATTTTTTTCGGAAAAGTGTATACTGGTTTAAATAGCTTTAAGTTTCTTGTCATAGTATTAATGGTTTTGTATATAGTTTAGTTTGTTTTGTATATAGAGTTTTTACCTTATATTTTTTTTACATTATTTCTTTTTTTCGATTTATTTTGTTTTGGCCAGATGTAATATTTTAATTTTGTTCTAATTTGTTATTCTCAAGGGACTGTGTCCCAGAATAAAGTTATTTTTCTATTTCTATTTCTATTTCTATTTCTATATTTATAAATCATCTAATCTAGCAGGAAATCAGAATCGTGCAATTTAGATCAAAACCAGCAAAATCTGCAATTTCGTGCAATATCAATTTTTTATGTTATTCCACGGACCGTGAAACGGAAAGACTTGGAGTTTGAATTTTATACTTGCGTTAAAAAATGTGTAATAACATGGGAACCCTGTCTCTGCTATTATGAACTATACACTTCCATATGGCCCGGAAAATAGTTTAACGATGTTAGTAATTGCATGATTTCATATCGTTGGCCGTAGTTTGTATTTAATTTAAAACATGATAATTTGTTTCAAAATTGGTCCGAATATTTATAAAATAATTGTGATTATAGATTTTTTGCGCCTCACCTAGATAACCTCAGTTTTCGCCCTTCCAATTGAGTGAGGATATTTGTTTCGAACCTTAAACATGGGTATGCTGTAATGGACAAATGAACTCTATAATGCCCGTAGAATTCAAATGCTAATTTCCTGTTAGCATGTAAACAAACACTGTATTGCGCGGATCATTATTTCAGCTTGGCGCTATTATTTACTAGCACGTGCCAACAAGATCAGACAATGAAGATTCGAGGAATACAAGCCTGAGGTTAGTCACACCGAGCAGATTGCTTTAAATTAGCCATGACTCAGGCAGAAACTACATTTTACTCCTGTCATTTCTTTTATAGCCAGCAGTGTTCCTCCAGCACATACCCTAATGGTTTAATTCTAAAAATCTTTATGTGAAATTCAACAAAATTAAATAACTTCTAATTAGAGGAATTCTCTTTTTTAAAATCAGAACAGAATAGGCATGATTTACAGGTGGATCCACGGGAAGGAAGAAGCTTTTTGGATGAAGCCTTCTCCCCCTCTGAAATGGAAAAATATAACCATATTTTATGAAAAAAATATTTAAAAAGTATCTCTAAAAGTATTATTATTTAAAAATGAAGTATTGTATACTTATAAACAAACAAACTGACAGTTGATACTACACTATCAACATAACACAAGAACTGTGATAAGTTCATTGTAAAATAAGGCTTTCAGCTTTTATGGTCAATCTTGTCATAGCACATATTCAGGAATACAAATCAAATATTGAATCGTTGTCTTGAATATGTGAATGACGTAGTTTTCTGAATGTTTTTAGTTATTTGTACTGTGTATACATCATACAGTAATATTAATAACCATAAAAGGCTTAGCAAACCCAAAAGATCTAGGCAGACACCACCAATCCCTGTCTATACATCTTCCTCCACCGGTATCTACTTAAACTCAGCCCCGCCAGATCAGTTCTAAAGCAATTCTCCCATCTTAGCTTTGATCTTTCACTCGGACATTTACCAGTTGGCACAGCATATATTAACCTCTTAGGAATTCTTTCATTACTATGCCCAAAAATTTTACAGCCATATTTTATACGCCGCATTGTAATCACTTCGACTGTATTAACTTGATGTAGTTCACGCAATTTAGCGTTGTGTAACCGTCTCTAAATTCTCCGGTTGACTCATCCTTTCATAACTTCATTAATTCTTTCATATTTCATATCATTCATGTTAATATATTTCATATTTCGTGTTCATTCATTAAAAATATACAATATACCCTAGAAATGTGGTGTAAGATTGAACGCTCTATTCACATATCTTTAGTTTACCAAACATCAAATCATATAATATGGCATAGAAAAATTTAATTTAATTTTGATTTAAATTAAATAAACGTTTAATAGAAATGTGTAACTAGTAGTCATGAAAAAAGGTAAAGCGTGTACAAAATATTTTTAAGTTTGAAATTGAAAAAAAATAAATTTAATAAAAAAATTATAAATTAAAAATATACAAAATTATATGATTTTGGGGATAGTGAAGAATTCCACACATATCTGTGAGACTATCCATAAAATATTGTTTCATTTTATCTACTATATATATATATATATATATATATATATATATATATATATATATATATATAAGATAAAGACCGGAGACTGGCGGTATCAGCCTTAATACTATCTGGTAATGTAAATAAACAGGCTAAGTGTATATAAGGAGGCTTATGGAACGAATAAAGCAGTGTTATTTCAGAAGTCGTGTATGTTACATCTTTTCCCTTTTCCTTCTTTTTTTTTATTTCTTACGTCCGACGACGCTTAACTGGTGCCGAAACCCGGGACAACGTCAGGGAAGTAATTTTTTTTTAAGTAGATATTTTTTTTTTGTTTGGTGTTTAAGGAAAAGGTGAAATGCCGACAGAAGGATTGATTAGACCGGGAGTACTAAGCGTACCGGAAATTCCTCAACCTCAGGATATTCCACAGATCAATCAGGTACCCCAGATCGCGCCTCAGGTACCTCAGATACCTCAAGTCCCTCAGGTAGCACAGATCCCTCAGATCCAGGAGATCCCTCCATTACCAAGGGACACGTTGGCAGAAGCACACGCCAATGCCTTGGAATGGATGAAAATAAGAGCAACAACCACGCAGGACTTACGGAGGGCCATTGCGGACCTAGAACGATTCGGAGGCGAGGTAGGCGAGCTCAACCATTTCTTGAAAGGCGGAGATCGTCTTATGTCAAGAATCGAGGTGAAGGTGGCGGAGGACCTGGTGAACCTAGGGGACGCGGAAGAACTAAAAGCAGCTCTTGTGTGCCGAGTAAGGAGGAACGTCCTGAACCAGATCCAAGCGGACGAGGAGACTCCGTGGCCGGTGATTAAGGAGCGGCTGAAGAAGGCTTTTGGAGGAGGTAGATGGACACCGGAAGAGGACATATTCCAAATGTTTAGGGAGCGGCGGGCCCAACGACAGTCAAGGGGGCAATATGCGGGAGTACTCGTGGCGAAGTACAATCGCATAACCGAGAAGATGCGGGAAACAATGAGCGTGGGAGAGGTCGAAGCCAGGATGGAGTTTCTGTCGACAATATTGAAAGTCCAGCTGGCTAAAGAAACGGGGAAGAGGGACGGACTGCCCAGAGAGCGATCGTTCCTCGAATGCGCCCAGGAGATGATCGACCTAAGTGCCAGAGAGGAGGAGACACGGATGGATGTGGAAGAACCGGGTTGGACCCGAGTGACGGATAGACGACCATGGACAGCCCCGACAGGTTGGAAGAAGAGGGACACAAGGCAGCCGAGTGGAGAAAAAGCCCCGACGAGGGAAAGAAGATCGGGACAGTCGTCGAGGCCGAGGAATGGGCCCCGGAGGGAAGAGAGAAAATGTCACGGGTGTGGGAAGCCGGGACATTTAGTAGCGCAATGTCCGCGCACCAGATGCTTCGAGTGCGGGACGGAAGGGCACATAGCAAGGCAGTGCCCATACATATTTCACAGGAGGGAGAGACCTCAGGACGAACCCATGGAGGTGAATGTGCAGAGGATGAAAAGACGAGCCAGGGTACATCAGCGGGACGGATCTTCGGAGGAGGCAACCGAGGAGTCAGGAGCGTCGGGAACGGAGACGGACGAACCAGGCAGCAGCGGAGGTGAAGGAGGTAGGCGCAGCCAACGGAGTGAGCAGCGACGAGCGGCGGCAGAAAGGAGGAAGCGGGACGACATCTGAGGAGTGTGTCGGCAGAGAGGCGACCGCACAGCAATATGCAACAACATCCGAGGTAAGCCATGCTGGTTGCCAATTATCGAAGTAGACGGGGGAGTAAAGTGTCTTGTGGACACGGGTAGCTCGAGCACTATTATGACTCGAAGGGCGTTAGGAAAAGGGTGCGGGAGCGAGAGGGTACTCCGGATACAGAAATGTGACTGCCAGCTGATCACTCTGGGTGGTCCCTGTAGTGTAGAGGGTGAGGCGACAATTGGGCTTGATCGGTGGACAGGGAAAGAGGGTGAGCTAACGGTGCATGTGGTGGAGAACATGACTCGGGAATACCAAGTCATAGTAGGGTGCGATTTGTTAGGTCAGGTAGGGGCGAGCATTAGAAATCGTAGAGGAGTCTGGAGCGTTAGGTTAGGAAAGAGGAAGTTCGGATGTATAGGGGTCGCGAGAGAAAGAAGGGTGCGGATAGGAGCGGTGGACAGAGTGGAGGACTGGAGGAAGTTGCTACAAGAGGAGTTTAGGGATATCTTCTTCAGGGAAGGTGAGGTATTAGGAGTAACAGGGAGGACGGTGCACGAAATCCCACTGAAACAGGAGAGGGTAACTTACGTGAAAGAGAGAAGATACCCGCAGGCGTTGAGACAGCATATTCGGGAGGAGCTAGATAGTCTAAAAGAACAGGGAATCATAGTTGATAGCACCTCACCATTCAATAGTCCCCTGTGGGCGGTGAAAAAGAAGGCAGCGCCGGGGGATAATAAGGAAAAATACAGGGTGGTAGTAGACTATCGTAAATTGAACGATAACACGGTAGACGAGAAGTACCCGATCCCGAGATTCGAGGATATACTCGATAGGTTGAGTGGGGCCGTGGTCTTTAGCACGCTGGACCTCAAGGCGGGATACCACCAAATACGGATGCACCCGGAAGACCAACACAAAACAGCGTTCACATTTGAAAGGGGGCATTATGAATTCACCAGGATGCCGTTTGGTCTGAAGAATGCGCCCATAACGTTTCAGCGTCTGATGGACGAATTTTTGAGGGGCATCGATGACTCGGTATGCCAGGTATACATGGATGACCTGCTGATTTTTAGCAGAACGGAAACCGAGCACGTGGAGCATCTGAGGGCAGTATTCGAAAGGCTCCGGCAATTCGGGCTGAAATTGTCAAGCGAGAAGTCTCTGCTGGGACAAACGCGGATCAATTTTTTAGGCCACACTATCTCTAGCGAGGGGGTCAGACCGGATGCGGCAAAGGTGGAGGCAATCACGCGGATGGCGGTACCACGGGACGTCAAGGGGATTCGTAGGCTTCTCGGGACGCTGAATTATTACCGGAGATTCGTACCCGAGATGGCAGAGTATTTGGTACCCATTAACAATTTGTTGAAGAAAGGCGCGAAGATTGTGGTGACACCAGAGATGGAGAATAACATTCGAAAATGTATGAATAGGTTGCTGACGGAGCCGGTGTTAGCGTTTCCGGATTTCGAGAAGCTTTTTAATATAACCACTGATGCGAGTGAATACGCGCTAGGGGCCGTTTTGTCCCAGGGGGGGAGTGAGGGTGAACGACCGATAGCATACGCGAGCCGTCGGCTTACGGGTGCGGAATCAAGGTACAGCGCTTTGGAGAGGGAGCTACTCGCGATAGTATGGGCTATCGACCATTTCAGGCCATACGTATTCGGGAGAAAATTTCGAGTCCATACCGACCACAAACCCCTCCAGTGGGTAGGAAAACTCAAGGAAACCTCAGCTAGGGTCACAAGATGGAAGGAGATCCTAAGCCAATACAACATAGAGGTGGTGTATAAGCCGGGAAAGGAAAACGTGGTGGCAGACTGGCTCTCGAGGGCCATCATGATCAACGCGGTTGAAGAGGACAGGGGAGGACCATCGCAGGACGTGCGCCAATTCTTGAGGGAATGGACTCCCGATGGCGAAGGGGCAAATGACACCGCAGGGATTGAGGACAGGGGAGATTCCCCAGAAGAGGAGAGCTCAGCGGAAGAAAGGGCAGCGGAGATGGAAGAAATAGAGGAGATCGTGAACGACAAACACCGTCAGGTGATTTGGAAGACACGAACAACCGGAATCATGAAGATCGATTTCAGAAGGTACGGGAGAAGTAGGATCCGCGTCATTTGGTCGCAGCCCGGGGTCAGCGAAGAACAAATCTGTACGGCACTGAGGGATGCCTCGGAAGCGGGTAAAACGCACTACCTATACGTAGGAAACAATACGGTATGGGATAAGATCAAGCGAATGTGGAGGTCCGAGCGAATAGGCGTGGACAGGACATTCATCCGGTGCAAGTATGCTGTGGAGACGGTACAGGACGAAGAGCAGCAGCAAGCAATCACAGTAGCATATCACCAGGGGAAAACCAATCACCGAGGCGTTAATGAGACGCTGCAGGCATTGCGTCGGAAGTATTTCTGGTGGGGCATGAAGAGGTCCATCCAGGAAGTCATTGGGAAATGCGAGATATGCATGCGCACAAAATACGATCGACACCCCCCCAGAGGAGTTCAGGAGGAGACACCTACAGGGAATATGCCGCTACAGGACCTTCAGATTGACACGTTTACCTGGAAAGGGTTTAAGTGGGTCACGGTAATCGACATATTCAGCAAGGTGGCGATGGCATACCAAGTGATGGAGAAGTCAGCCAATGCAGTTGCGGAAGCCCTACAAACCTGGGTGCAGTTCTATGGGGTCCCCGAGAGGATTACTTCGGACGGTGGTAGGGAGTTCGACAATGCCGCGATTAGGGAGGAGGTGAAGCGATTGGAAATTGCGTGGCATTATAACACCCCAGGACATCCTAAAGGTAGAGGCGGTATTGAACGGCTGCACAGTACGTTAAGCGACCACGTCCGTGTATATCAGGGTGAAAAAGGGTTGGAGCCGGATGTGGCAATGAGGAAAGCGGTAACAGCCTATAACCACTCGATCCACTCCGTAACGGGGTTTTCACCCATGGAAGTTCTATTCGGGATGCGCAGGCCAAGGCGGGATTATGGGGAAACTACGCTTACCGAACCGTTAGTGGATCAAATTCTCAGCAATAGGGTAGAGGTAGAGAAAACATGGGGAAAGATAACGGCGAGAATTAAGCGGGAAAAGCAGAAGCGGGTGGAAAGGCAGAATGTACAGGTTCGCGACCAAATGGGGGAACTAAAAATAGGAACAATAGTTTACCGGAAATTGGGAACCAACAGAGGGAAACAATTGCTACGGTACGAGGGTCCATTCAGAGTGGTTGTTATTAGGGAGCATAACCTGGTAACTATTGAGAGCGTGAATGAGCCCAGAAAGAGGAGAACCGTTCATATCGAACAATTAAAGCTCCCAATGATAGAGTCGGGACATAGACGTACGGATTCGTAGTACCCTCACCGCTGTATATAAAACAGAGAAATATGTTTTTTTGTGGCTGTCAAAACAAAACAAGTTGTAAAAGATTTTTTTTTTTTTTTTTTTGTGGTATTATTTCATGTATAGAGGAAATTGTGTTTTTTTTGTTGTTGTTAGGAGTTCTCAAGTGGTAGGAGTTCTAAAGTGCTGTGTTTAGTTTCGGTGTTTTTAATTATTTCTTCTTTATTTATTATTTTTCCAGTTGAGTGGAACTATTTTATTTTCTTTTAAGCATATACTGTAAAACCAATTGTAAAGTGTTAAGGCTGGTCACCGTGGGCTCCGATCTAGCAATCTTTAAGTTTCCGAAAATCCTGTTCGTAAACTGGTGGGGGGGAGATAAAGACCGGAGACTGGCGGTATCAGCCTTAATACTATCTGGTAATGTAAATAAACAGGCTAAGTGTATATAAGGAGGCTTATGGAACGAATAAAGCAGTGTTATTTCAGAAGTCGTGTATGTTACATCTTTTCCCTTTTCCTTCTTTTTTTTATTTCTTACGTCCGACGACGCTTAACTTATATATATATATATATATATATATATATATATATATATATATATATATATATATTCTGAAATTGGCATCAGATAATTACATATGACACGCTTTAGTCGATCCAGACTTCGTGAGAAATGGATTTCCTTCACATTAAGAACACAATATGGCATACACGCGCGACCCAGACGAAAAATGTTCTTTGGCGATATGGCTGGGCTACTGGATCATAGTAAATAATTTCGGTTGGACAGCTGAGATTATAAATAGTTTACAAGATGGAGCTGCAGATTGGAGTTCGCAGAATATGTGGCACCTCTTCTCGTTTTACTGACACTTCTCTTACGCCCTGTTATCGGGTTTATTTGACAACAGTGTTGCAAGAAAATAAATTGCCTCTTCTTAGAAAGAATTGCGTGTACATTTCTGAGAATAGTGATGTTATCGGTAGATAAAAGTATACATCTTTATATTCATAGAACATGTAAGATAAAGTTTTTTATATGTATAAATTACATCACGAATTAACAGATGTAGAAATGCGTCTCTACTTTAAATATATTTAAAGATATTAAAAGTATATAGAAAAGGTAAACGAATCCTCTTGAGATTTCTTGGACACATCGGATAGTATAGATTAATACATTTTAATATTTTCACTAAAACTAATAAAATTTTGTCAATATATTTTTTGTAGGTTTTTATTAGTTTTTCCTACTTTCAAATAAAGAAAGAAATGATAAATAAGTTTATAATTTTAGTATTATTTGGCCAGCTGTATAGAATACTAACCAGAACATCTCATCTTTCGACTGAAATTAACTGTTGATCCACGGACTAGAACTGTGGGGGACAGCAAAACTTTTTAACAACAAAAGCATTCAATCCTTTCAGTTGGGACCTATATGTCTCCTCTCTGTGATTAGCAAGGTCCTGGAGAACCTCATGATGACTAGTTTACGATCTGTTTTCGCTGGAGCAAGTCATCCACGGCAATGGATCAACCAGAGGCAGAGGAACCCATGATGCCCTGCTGGGAGTGAGCAGAGATGTTGAGGAGAGGGCGGAGCGGTATGTCATGTTGCTCCTTTTCGACATATCCTCCGCCTTCGACAGCGTATGGTGGCCTAGCTCCAGCAGCTGCAGAGGTACGATGCTCCCAGTAACATGTACACTCTAGTATGAAGTTACCTCCAGGACAGAAGTGTGAAGATTAGTGGTAATTACTACGAGGTAGAAGCTTCCATAGAGAGAGGTTGCCCTCAGGGATCTGTGCTTGGTCCTGCTCTATGGAAGCTCGTCTTTGATGAGTTACTGAGAGTGTTAGAGGAAGAGCGGTTTCCTGCCACTGCTTACGTTGACGACCTAGCTGCTGTGGTGGCCTCCAACAGCAGAGCTGGAGTCAAGAGAGAAGCAGAGCGATGCCCCGGCCTGGTTGCTAGTTGGTGTGAGGGGAAGAAGATGAGGATGGCTGCTGCCAAGACTCAAGCCATCCTCCTTAAGAAAAAGAAAGATAGGACACACTCTATAAAGATGTACATAGAAGGGCAGAGGATACGTCCAAGTGAGGTGGTAACCTATCATTGAAAAAATAAATAATTAAAAAAATCAAATTCTTCTATCAATATCCGTTAAAAAATCAAAATGCATTTAATTGTTCTATAAGTTTTAAAAATGGAATGCGTTTTTAATGGGTCATTCTATTCAGTCATAAATTCAATTATAATCATAGTGGAGTGTATAAGGGTATCCTTATTTTCTTACGTATCCAATAAAACTAGGTTTAGTGATTTACTTGACTGACGTTTTTCAGAGATATCGATCTTAACTGCGCATATGTGGTCGCAGTCGATGGCTTGTATTTTCAAGACATTAATGACCTCGAGACCTGAATATATATATATATATTTTTTTTTTTGCAGTTACAGATATCTTTGAATTACTAGCCAGTTGGTATTCTTTTTTATTTAGTACACCCGATTATTATTATTTACCACCGAGAAAACTTCATATGTTCGAGATGAAATATTCTATGTTTACTCACATATTATGTTTTAAATGTGTCGTTGGTCGCATCTGATGTTTAAAAATATAAAGGGCGGGGACCTACCTCACTGAACGTTATGGTCCCACCATCTATTTTTTACTTAAGTCAACTTGCTTTGGGAAAAACTGGGAGTTATTTTTGTTGAGGAAGTCATGAATATAGTTTAAAAAATATATGAATATAAACAAGTATATATCCTCTGCTTTAATGCTATTTTTAGAGTTTTGTACATAACGGTAGGAAATAAAATATTAAAGAGGCATGTTTCATACACTTTATCTACTTTGAAAATCTCAGCTGCAATGGAAATCCAGTCATCCAGTCTACGGCCTTTAAAAAACTGAAAACTATGAAGGCTATGTTTTTCTTTTATTTATCTTATCTTTATTTTCTTTTTATTATTTTTTTTTATTGCACCCGACATTATTATGAAAACTTTACTGTATTATTTAATTTAAACATTTTAGGCTTTAAAATTCAGCTTTCCTCGGTTCACTAAATTATTGAAAAGAAAATTATAATACAGTATATTTCAACAGTACCTATATATAAATTTATCTAGGCTCATTAGAATTGGCTCAACGTTGGATAAAAGGTAGATATTGGTGAACAAATAGTGTAGTGCAATTTTATTGAATTCTATCTACTACTTTCTCTTAAATATGCGCAAGCGTGTTTTACTTCGTATGTCTATATCTCTATAACCGTAAGTTCGATTTGGCTCAAATTTTGAGGGAATTTAGGAATTGGTAAACAGATAACCAAGTATGTATCAAATTCTGTACAATTCTCCAAAAAAAAAAAATTACTTCTTTCAGATCATGAAGTTTTAGAGTGCTACCAATGGGTAGATTCTCAACAAGCGTGTTTCATGTTATTTTATTCCTCTGTACACATTTACTTGATGTATTCATACTAATACAGTTGTAAATATCATAATAAAAGTTAAAAAAAGATCATGAAGTTTATTATTTGGCACTCCTATAGTTTAAAAAGGGCGCGTTCGATTTGACCCAATCTTGGAGAATAGTGCAGAAATTGTCTGGTATTAATGTCATTAAATTCTATTTAATAATTAAAATTAATATAAATAATTGTAACAAATATAATAGTTGTGAAATGTTGAAGGCATTGATCATCTGGATTGGGAGTAAGGTTACAACAATATTTTTATGGGGTAATACAATTTTAGGAATTATAATCATTCTTTTTATTTAAGTCGCTTTAAAAAGGATATATTTAGCGTAAACCAAAAAAAGGTCGAAATTTCAACGGTTTTCGGAGCACTGCAGCGAACCCACAAGGCTTTCGAGGGAAGAAACTTGGATTTTTTAAAGTCACTGCATACCTAACAATATAAAAATGAAATTATAATTACCCGACCTTTCGAAAGATAGATCCTTTTTTTTTTTTTTTTGTGCTAATTTGACTGGACTACACCATGGTGCGGAGGAGATCAAATTGAAGACTGGATTTCTTGAGTATTGTGACGAATGCCACCCTAATGACCATTTTCTCTCCAGTTGACTGTGCATAATGCAAATATAATTCTATCAAATTTAAATTGAATTCCAGCCTTTATCATATTAATTTATTTGTGCTAGAATCGAAAATATCTTGGGGCCTTTTCGAGATTCATACTATTAATGAAAAATAAATAAATATATTCTTTAAATTTACGACTTTATTCATTTACTTTTTCCTCCTTATCCTTTGTATTCTCTTTTATTTTCTCTTTTAAAGACCTCGGAGTTATCTTGTTTGTTGTGATACCTAAATATAGAAAAAAAATATATATGAAATTGATGTTTAAAAATATTTTAATAATGTTACGATATAAATTTACGCTTTTAAAATGTAAATATATACAATCTAAAGTTCTTTTATTATTTTTTTTTCACAATGGTTTTAAAAGAGCTCATTCATAAGGAAACATTGAATAAGAAGCTAATAAATATTATGAGTTCGTTGTCGAAACCATCAATTGCCACTTCCCCACCAACCATATTCCTCATCAAAATCTTATTTCAGAAGAATATACTTTACAAAATACTTCCAATTACACTTTATTCACTCTCTTAAAGATTTATTGGTCTAGCCTTAAGATGGCAAGGGACAAAATGGTAAAAGAAGATTTCAATGTTTCTCACGATCGTATATGCTATTTTCGAAATGGGAATTTTGTTGCAATAAATTTTGTAGAAGCTTTTTTTTTTTAACTTGAAAGTAAAAGTCAAAATACGTAATAAAAAAAAAAGTTAAGATGGGCCACCAATGTAGAACTTTTGGCAGCCGAAAAAATTCGAACCTTTAAGATATTATTAGTTTTTCGCCAATGACTCTTGTAGAGCACATAGTAGAGGACAAATTTTTGTTTGTTATATGTAGATATTTTTTCCGTAATTACCAGCCTTGTCTATCTATGCTTTTCTTGCGCTAATTCATTCCAGTTATTAACATGATTCTCTATTACATCTTTGTTGATCTATCCGTTTGGACTTACGTAATTTTTTGACTATTATTTAGACATTTTGTCGTGTAGAGACTTCCAGATGCAATGCTCCGAGCTACATACACTACCCATCTCAACCTTCTTGCCTTCACATCATGAGCTATTGATTAATCAGTTTCCGGTTATCTTGTGAAAGATTTTTCTCTCAAATCTATTAATTTTCTCTCCAGGGTGCTGATTAACGGCTATATATTGCTTACTATACCCAGAGAGTCTCAGTTCTTAATTGCCAATCTCTTGGGGGATGAATCTAAACATTTACATAAAAAAAGTTTATTTGATGGGTGGGCCGATTCCAAATGAAAAAGGAAGTAAGACTAATTTTGTGTTTTTCTTAAGATTCTCACGGTTTTTAGTGAATAAGAAGGAATTTCTCCAAACTGTTCAAGATAATTAAATTTAAATACACCATCATAAAGTAGACAACATTGTTTTGAGAAAACTGATTAAATTTGCTCTATGTTTTTGGCAATGATGACTTCCAAATATACAGCAATTGATTTATTTGTTTAATTTACATGTTAACGTTTCGGGAAATTTACTCCCATCTTCAGAACTTACAATCCCATATTTTCTTAGAGATTCATGGCTAGAAAGGAATCATTAAAAAATAAAGCATGTTACAATACATGTTAGAGTTCCGTTGTTACATAAATTTTGTAATTACGTAAAGTCTGATGTGCTCCTTGTCATGTTTTAAATTTGGTAAGTTCATTGATAAAAGATACTTAAAAATTACTAAGTTGAATGATAATAGGGACTTTCAGAAGGTCTAATAAGGCCGGTGTACTTCTGCAGTTACAGCACCCATACTTGAGCAGCGCGCTCTGTACAACAGCCTTATTACACCTCCTGAACTTCCCATTTTATCATTGACTTTAGTAAATTTAAATATCTGTTTTCTTCCGAAAAAAAATGTCTACTTTACGTTGGTGTACTTGGACTTTAATTATCGTTGACAATTTTTGAACAATTCCTTCTTATTCAATAAAAAACCTGACCACAATAAGAAAATCACAGAGAGTCTTGACTCCTTTTTCATTTGCATCAAAAAAACTTTTTTGTTAAAAATTTTGCCTCGAATCGTCCTTCAGAGTTTGACCATTAAGAACTGAGACGCGCGTTATATAAATTAAAAAAAAAAATATGTAACGCATTTTTTTAAACGTAAATACTAAGCTTTTTCAGACAACCTCTCGTTTTGTTGGGGTCTTAAGTCACCGATTTATGCATTTTTTCATCATTGGCTCTCGTATCTCATATGTTGGAGGAATTCGGATATCATTGACAGTGTAATGCAGCATTCTCGAACGGCGACGAATGGGTACACCAGGGCGTGATGCCTAGCAGTTTGCGTTGGCCAAGCTCCGATAAACAGTGGGTAAAAATAAATAGAGAACTGCTCACCGGGCATCAGCTCATTGTTTTGATAGCAATCCTTTCTAGGCGCTAACCTCGATTCGGAAAATTTGAACGATTTTGTTAAATATGAGATGAGGCTGTTTAAAAGTCAGAGTAATTATTAGCGTGATTATGAGCGTAATCAGATTAATCTTAATTTTGAGAAATTAAAGGTTAAATAAAAATGGACGTGAATGAGTGCCATTTTTGAAAAATTGATGTTTCGCAATCGAGAAAGGCTTCTAGTGACATATTTTTAACATTTCCTCCTTCTAGTCTCATAAATTCAATAGTTGGCTCAGAAATGAGTTGTTGAGTTGATGAAGGTATTAAATGACGATACACGCCTGTTATGTAGAAATAGAAAATAACTTTATTCTGGGACAAAATCCCTTTAGAATAACAAAATAGAACATAATTAAAAGACTATATCTGGCCAAAATAAAACAATAATAAACAAAGAGAAAGTAAAGAAAATATTACTTAAACAAGCTACATACAAAAAAAAAATTCTATATACAAAACACTTAAAACTATGTACAGCAGGAAAAATTATAATAATAAAAAATACATTGAGTGCTTCTTTAAAATGATGTGTGTATCTGCTAACAAAGAAAAGATAAAGCTGACAATATAAAATGTCAGTGTATTTAAATAATGAATAATAATAATAATAGACTCATCATTATCTAATTCTAGCTATAGATACAGATTTAATTATATACGAATAAAAAAATAAAAAAACAATAGATGCATTAAGAGCAGGAAGATATTGTAATATCCATAGTGAAGTTCACAGTATAGAATAGTACTATAATTTGATGATGAATAGAAGTGTATAATATCAAAAGTTTAGCAAGTATCTGATTGTTTTTGGGATAGGAGGGTTTTGAATGTGGATATGGAGGGGGAATGCCGAATTTTAATAGGTAGAGAATTCCAGTAATAGACAGCGCGAGCTATAAAGGAGTTTTGAAATGAGACAGATCTGTGAGAAGGGATGTAGAGGTCAGAAGGTCGAGATCTTGTTGAAAAAGTATGAACTGAGGACTTGAATTGGAGAAGGTTGTTGGCGTAAGAAGGACGATGGTTGTTGATGATTTGATAAAGGAACGTACCTAGGAAATATTGTCTTCGAAAGGAGGGTAGAGCCACCTTGACTCAGTGTTGTGGTGAGAGACATGGGAGTACCTCGGGACACCAATAATAAATTAGGTCATCATACACAACACAGCTTTAGTCAAAGTGGGGAAAGATGAGAGAGGAAATTAGGAGTCTACGAGTATGTTGAGGTAGGAGATGGCGGAAGCGATGAAATAGTGTAAGGGTAGAATTTGTCCGACGAGAACTGTGAGAAATATGTTAGTTCCAGGAGAGGGTTTGATCTATGAAAAATCCTAAACATTTAACAGAGGAGTAGAAGGAAATTGACTGGTCATTAAGGTGTAATATGGGAAAGTCGGTAGTGGATAAGATGATAACATTACTTATAACTTTTTCAATATATAATTTCCCTATTTGTTAATGAAATAATTTTTTTATTGATAGATTTACTTGAATAATAACAATAGAGTGGGCCAAAATCAAAAGAATTTGGCATTATGGATCTATGATGACATTCATTCTTTATTTCCAAATTAAAACCCAAGCTAAGAAGTATTGAAATAATTAATTCAGTCGTTATTCTCTTTAAGATGTTTATGTTAACAATTGAAGATTCGCATGGAACGTTGTAAGGATGGAGAATATAATACACAATAATAATAATAAGTAGTGGTAATAATTAAACATGTATGAAAACAAAATGTTTGACAGCATCAGACTCGTTATTTAATAGCCGCACGTCATTTAATAGGTATTAAATTTATTGAAAAAAATAAAGCTATTAAATTTTACAAATATTGTTCATAAACAATATATAATAATAAAATAATATGTTAAAATAAAGAAAAATGTATGAGTGAACGTACTTTTCACACAATAGGCGCTTTGATAAGAAGTCTCCATTCTACTTTTGTGAACAGCTTCCCACAACAGTCTCAGGTCGTTTTCATTTGTTCCGAAATTTTCATCCTACCGTTAAAATGAAAGCTTTAAACATAATAGAAAGAAAAATAATTTAAATAATTGTATAACGATTATTATATAACGAGGCTGTACTGATCAAGTCCGATAGTTCTTTATCTCAACATTCTAAAATAAATGGTTACGATTCGAATCCGGTTGAAGAAGATTGTTTTTATTTCCACTTTTTTGGATTAGCTAGATACTGAGTCTATAACGTAGATGAAATGAATTAAATATTTTATAAAGTTAACCTATACTTAGTTCGCTACCTCACTAATGAAAGTATGAAAAGTTTGTATTTATGTAGGGATTGAAACAAAATAATTGTTTTCAGATTTGAAAGTTTCCAGTACTGTTTTACGTCATAGACAACAAGAAAAAAAACCTGATAAGTTCACTCACACGACTTTTCCACCTATTTCAGATAAGTTTTTGTATCTTTACACATGTCCATCAACACTTTTCGTCTTGTTCATATCTGATATAATCCATTTTTTTCAGCATAGTGGAACCACAGGCGTAAGCATCGATAGCACTCATGAAGTTAAAATGCTCTTACTAGCAGATGATATTATTATTCTTAGTAATACTTGGCAAGAAACGCAAAAGAAACTGAAGATCCTGCAACAGTACTGTGAGAAGAACTCCCTGACTGTAAATGAGGAAAAATCAAAAGTTGTTGTATTCCATAAATCCCCCAGGATGAAGAAACTTAAGCCCCTTTACTGGTATGAGAAAAAGCTGGAATACACTAAGGCCTATACTTACTTAGGAGTACCTTTCACTTCCTCAGGAAAATTTAGTAAGGCATCTGAGCATTTTATACAGAAGTCCTCTGTTGCCACGGGAAGAGTATTGGAGATTTTGCAAAGGGATAGAAGCGATTCATGGGAGACAAAAATAGCTCTTTTTGATTCTATGGTGTCTTCAACCCTTCTGTATTCTTCTGAAATATGGAGCTTAAGATACCTGGATGCTATTGAAGTGGTACAGCTGAAGTTTCTGAAGCAACTATTTAGGTGGCCAAGGAATACTGCCAACTACATTGTACGTCTAGAAACTGGCCGAAACGCCTTGAGTGTCAGGGTCATGAGAAGGATCATAAATTACTGGTCTAAATTGTCGCTTATGCCAGAAAAGAGGTTACCAAGGCTTTGCTTCAACAAATTAATTTTGCTGGATACAAGGAATCCTGATATAAACTTTAATTGGATCACACAAGTCAGATCAATAGCTACTCATTATGGCTGTAAAGAAGAGTTCGATAAAGTATACCCAACTGGATTATTAAAATACAGCGATGAAATATTGGAAAAGCTAAAAAACCATAACCTACCTAAGGACATCCATTTATCCATAAATTCCAACAAGAATCCCATATATAGAACTATTTCCAGCTTCAATATTTCCAGCCCAGAGTCCTATTAGATGTATAGAGCTAACATGAAAAAGCTAAGTCAATAAGTCACTTAAGGGTTTCAAATCCCGAATTAATTAAGCTCTATACGAAAAACAAAAGTTTCTACTTCAAAGCCCAGGAAACCTGCACTTTCTGTAACAAATTCATTACTAACAGCCTGTTCCATATCCTTCTGTACTGTGAAAAGCTAACAGACAACAAACACAAACATTTACGAACATTTCTCTCTGCGCCAAGTGATGTAAACAAGATACAAGACATACTTCGAATCGATAGCATAGAGAAACTTGATAAAATTTACTGGTTCATAATGTCATCGTGCAATTCACTGGATTCCTTAAGCTCTGATGTTCCACACACCAATCAAGTGCTATGACTAAGGATAATTGTTGGTCAGTTCAATTAATTGTTTGTTTCTTTTTATTTTTTGGTTTTATTGATAATGTAGATAGAAATTAATTGGAATGTAATGAAGTATTATTGTTTAGTTATTGTTTTTATGATAAGTCAATGTACAGTTAGGGTAAACTAGACTCATGTAGGTGAAATAAAGTTATTTATATATGTATCATTTGTACAAGATTGTAAAATAATCTTAAATTCAATTCTACACATGTCCATCAAGAAACAAAAAAAATTTGGATTAGATTTATTTACCTGAAAATTGATCAAAGAAAAGATTTGAGTACGATTAATTTGATAAACTAAAGCAATGTAAACCGGCTTAAGGTAGATCAGTATAAAAATTTCAATACCCTCTAATATTGCTGATCAAAAACTTTTTGCCATAGCCTAATTTTGTAGAGGTAATAGTGAAGCTTGTGCGATGAAGTCAACAGATTTTCTTAATCTCACTTAGTTATCTTTTTTCTCTCATTCATCCCTTTTTGACACCAGGATATGAACCCGTAATCTTACGTTGGAAATTGAATAGCTATAACATTATTAATAGTTGTCCAAAGTGAACGATTTTTATATAGTTTTGTAGGGAATTTCATTACCTTTCAAAAAACAGGCCAAATTGGCTCTGAAACGTACAGATTATTCAAAAACCGCATATAGGAAATTTGATCCGATTGAAATACTTTTCTGACCTAGTACAGGTAGGAAAGTAAAAAATAACTCCTGTTTTATAACAATTGTATCTGTTTTTCGTTAAATCTTATTGACGAATATAACAGCAGTACTATAATTAATCCGTTTTACTGAAATTTTCTGGGATACCTATGCTTAAATTATTCCATATCAGTTTTATCAAATTCCATCCACTTCACTTATCTGCAAAAAGTACTCTCATGAACAGCACTATAATAGCCCATCCACTTTGAACCAAAGTCTTACTCATCTGCAGTTTTTTTTTTTTTTCTAAATATCATGAGGGTAAGACCATTTTAATTACACCTGTTTATGGAAGCCAGTAAATTCGACCTTATGTGAAAGAGTATGGAGATGACCGAACTATAGAATTACTCGTGGCTCAAAGGAGTTCGTCAGTCATTCGAAATTTTCGCTCATCACCTTCACGTCTCTCCACTAATAAATATTGATAACAGTTTAAACTAAATAAGACAAAAGGTATGATTGTCTATTTATAAGGACCCTATGACACGATTCCAAATATCAGTGATTCTATGGATTATTATTTTTTTAAATTACATTGACACACTTCTCGGAAAACTAACCAATACCTATTATTGATAGTACTCCAATAATAATAGGGTGTATAAAAACATTACTGTTTCATCAAATTCAAGATTTTAAAGGCCTGTTTAATACTTACCAATACTTAATAATCCCTTCAGAGCATTCTCTAAGCTTGTTTAATCCCATTCGACTTCTTCAAAAAAGCCTCAATTTAATAATTTGTTTCAAAGAAGAAACATGACAGTGTCCTACGAAATTCTGGTAATTTTAAGGCGTTACTGGAAACAAAAATTAACATACGCGGGAGCAACTCGTGATATTATTAAATATGAATGTGGGGAGGATTTCCTTGACCATCGCACTGCGCGGCGTTGGTTTGAAAAATTTAAGAGTGGAGATACGACTTTGGAAAGAAATAAAGGCTCCGGGCGACCATTAATGGATATTGATGAGATTCTGCAGGAAGCTGTCGAGTCAAATCAGTCCAAGAGTACTCGCCAGGGAGTGTGTTGTGTCGAAAGATTCGGTTTCATCTATTCCCCATGGAGAAGGTGAAAAAGAGCAGTAAACTGGTCCCTCACGAACTTACTCCTTAGCAATCAGCTAAGAGATTAAAAATTTGTGAAAATTTATCGGAAAACGCTTCTGATATGAGACTCCTGCCTCATCCACCACATAGTTCAGACCTCACACCATCGCATTACTACTTATTAGATCTTTTCAAAATTACAAAAAAATTTTTTTTTAATTTTTTAGAAGTTGAAATCGAACAATACAATGAATGAAATTTAATCTAATTTAATAAACTAAACTTTTCTCGGACCAAGTCCGCTATTTTCGCCAATCTATGGACAAGTATGATCGTAATGATCTTAGATCACACGCCTGCCATACACAAAACCCATGCAAACTACTACCAACTTTAAAAATATATTTTTAATCAGTAGAAAATGGAAATACACACTTGCTTTTCATCGAGCAACTTCATTTCCTCTTCCAAAGCTAATCGTTCCTCCTGTTCCAGTTCCATATCAAAATAATCTCGCTTTTTTATACGAAAATCACGATTCATTTTGGCTGTGCCATTATCGAAAGTAAAACGATACATTTTCAGAATCAAATGAAATTACAATTCACGGTACAATTATTATCAGAACATATGACTTTATTTTATCTTATCTACAACTTGAAATAATCTTTGTTGATGGCTTAACTTACTGCAATATTTATTAAAAAGCACTTTAAATTTGTTTAGATGTACTTATCTATAGATTTGTCTTTTAACTGCTAAATACCGGTAAATAAATGGACAAAAATAAAAAAAGAAGTGGATAAGTGACACTTATTTTTTAAAAATAAATTATCTCATACAATTTTGAAAATTTATTAAAACCATACTACCATAATGCAGAATATTTTTTAAAGAGGAAGCTTTAGGATTCATAACATTATGCTAAGAATGAAGCAGTAACTGTTAATGACAACCAATCTGGTAAATTGTAAGCAAGCAGGCTAGCACTATTTGTAGTAACTATCGTTTGTAGCCACTATAAGTAAATCTCATTGACAAAATTTTAAGCATATTAAAATCGACTTCAGCCTGGATTGTTTTTCTCCCGGTTGACAAACGTTGCGTTATATTGTTCAGTTTTCAGAAAATCATTATATAATTATAAACCAAGAATAAAGAACTAACAATATAGTTGAAGTGCTGAAAGTTTTCTTTAAATATTTCAAAATATACTCAGTTCGTAAAAATTTGTATGATTTGTTCTTTCCCGCCTTACTTCGATTTGGGATGTTATTCAACCAATTGGACTCAGCTTGTGAATACAATAGCATGTATAATACAAGTTGTATGCTGTGTTTAGACATTGAAAAAACACATTCATGCAATAACAAGAAACAGGGCCCTTAGACATTACTATATTTCTAGATGAACATGAAACATGGCAGACATGAGGAATCGCATTTTCTGAACTATTGTCATTTTAAAATAAACCAAACAAAGAAAATGAAATAGGAATGAGATTCATCAAATGAAAAAGACAATTCATTTTAATTGTACCAATAACCATTAAATTCGACATCTCTCAAGCAACACAAACAATAAACAAATGTCTAAAAGCTACCCAAGCTACCTTTCATTATTTTTGAAAAACCGATAGCACATGGAAAGGGCAGAACCAAGAAACATAAACACTAGCCTAGAGAATAAACCTGTTTAGATATTTGTGGTTCCCATAGTTTGTGAAATGTCTAATGGTACTATTTCGCTAGTACTGCTCATGGCAGCGTCTGCTGGCGGTTGAGCACTGCTTTAGAGGAATAGAAAGGAACCTATTCCGTTGGCACTGATCGGCAGTCTAGGAATGATATATCTATACTACTCTTTTCTGACCGCTTCTGAAGCAATGAAGTTGTGATACGTTTCATTTCATCCTTTTTTTTCATACATTTAGGCAAAATTAAATGAAATATTATTTAAAATTTAAACAAAATTGTGATATATCGATTATACCAATTAAGGATTGAGTTGTATTAACCTAACAGTGTTATCTTTTATGGTGAATAAAATAGTTGTGTTCACTAATATTGTAGTTTTGTGCTTTAGTATTCCAAGTACTTAACATTTGGCGACGAGGATGGGATGCCTTTGTTGAATTACAAACAAGTGGTCACTGAATCAGTGAAAGATAGAATATTAAGCAAGGTGATAAATTGGGTAGCCGCGGGGTGGCCAACTGAAAATAAGAATTTATCTGAAATCGAAAAGAAGTTTTTCTCAAAGAAACTAGAATTATCTATCGCTGGATAAAGGATGTCTCATGTGGGGAATAAGAGTGGTTATACCAGAATCACTTCCCCACATGAGACATCCTTTATTCTTTGTTTTAACTTGGGTTACGTTTTCACTACTTTCCTTGCTTTCTTCTTTATTTTCACTTCTTAATTCCTGCACAAAAATTTGCCTTAACCTTACGAAACGAGTATGCTATGGACAATTTTCTTTTAGACTACAGGCGAATAGAGCATTCTACTACCGAAAGATCACCAGCTTATCTTATGCAAACGCCATGTGGACCAAATCGTCAGATTTCTCCCTGGGAAAAAAATAAGAGAAGAGGCTATTGCAATATACCAACCTACCGGAGGGTATGGCGTCCAGCCATGGAGAATGTCAGGAAATTTTAATGGAAATACTTAAAGGAATTCCTTACACTGAAATTTACATAGATAATATTTATAGTACAAGTAGAACAGATGAAGAGCACATTTCTATCATAACCGAAATATTTAGGCGCTTAAATGAAGCAGGCTTAAAAGTAAATGAAAGAAAGTGTGAATTTTTAAAAAGTAAGTTGGAGATTTTAGGATTTGTTCTGGATAAACAAGGAGTTCATCCAGCAGAAAGTAAGGTTATTGCAGTCACGGGTGCTCCAAGGCCTAAAGATTGCAAACAGTTAAGGAGTTTTCTTGGATTGGTGAATTATTATGAATCATTTCTGAAGCACAGAGCTGATAAACTGAGTTGTCTTTATGATTTGCTGAAGTCAGAAAAGTGGTATTGGTCCGAAGAATGTGAGGAAAGCTTCAAATGGATCAAGAGGCAAATCGTGTCCGACAAGGTATTGACATTGTTTGATCCGAATGAACAATTAGTCCTGTCATGTGATGCCAGTCAATACGGACTGTCAGCGATCCTTTCTCATAAAAGCTATAGTAAATCATTTTTTAAATCTTGAAATAACAAGATTATTTATTTATTTACTCCACCATAAGTATTTTACAGAAAAATTCAAATATACCTAGATCCAAATAACATTAAATAATAAAAAAAAATTTAACTTCATGTAAATATTCAAATTCAGACCTTGAAAAATCAATTTGTATATTTCATTTAAATTACTGATTTACTGATTGTCTATTGATAAAACGTTAAAATATTGCTTGCTGTGATTTCATTACAAATTTATGATATTTATAACTAATCAATTGTGTAAAAATTCTTGTCACTTATCAAAATAATAATTAGTAATAAATTTAAAATCGGATATAAATCATCAGTTCTTAAAATAATGCTTTATCGTCTTATTATTATGCATTAATACCATGAATGCTTACATTTTATATTCAGGATATAACAAGAAACAATCATTTTGTAGAAGGTGGGAATCAATATTCAGATAATTGTTAAAATTTCATAGTAACATAACCTAACCTTATTATTCAACTTTTAACTATCAGAAAACATGATATGTTTTAAGTAAATAAGTTACAAACTCCGCCATCAAATTTACTGCTATCCTTCCGGTACAAATAAAACCCATTAAATTTAATGCTAACATTTTTAGTTGAAATTACGACAAACTTGGACGATCATTGAGATTTGTCCGTGACGGTGAGCAGTTAGAGGTAGACAGTATGGAATAGCGGTCGCTGCCGTGGGCAGTACCACCGAAATAACACCTTTAGGGTAAGTGAAACTAGGAGGTACAGCTAGTTATATAATGAAGAAAACATAGTTTGCTTTTTTTTATTCTAAAACATTGAAATTACAGTTTTATCTTATTTTATAATCATGTTATCTAATTGTTCCCAACACTTAACTTAAACCTAAATTATTTAATTCCTTTACACGAAGTATCGCTTTGGAATACATACCAGAAATCGGTATCTTCTCCTATCCATTATATTTCAACTTAAAATTTAACCTTGCCAATTACATAATATTTTTTATAATTTTTATCATCCGGATTTTCTCAATGCAAAAATTTTGAAAATTTTGTGATTACAGGTACGTGCGAAAATAAACATGACTAAAATAATATAATATTTTTGATCACATGGTGCTATTCGACTACCACCTAATGATAATCCTAGTTTTTTAAGATTAATTATTTACCTATATTCTTCCGATCTATCTTAAATATGGATCGACTCCGAAAATGACTTCGAAGATAATTTATATTTTTATCCCAAGGGTCAGGTTTTGACCTCTTGTTGGTTCTAGACTTTAATGAATGAATTAAGCGATTATCAAAACAACAAATAAGATAATAAGTATTATATTTATCTTTTATGAGTGTAATGGTAGTTTTCAAATAAAATTATGTTTGTGATTCCTTGTCTTGTTTTCATATTAGGTTTTAGTTATTGTAGTTTTGTTTTGCCTAAGTATAGATTTATAGTAGATTTTTTTAATATTAATTGAATAACGTCATAACCTCTAAAGGTCCCGATGTGTGAGGAGTGACGCACGATATACGGGAGGGGGAGAGGGAGTTCAATAGGGCTGAAGCACCTCCCCCAAAATGGTAAAATATAACTATGTTCTATGAAAAACATTACCTTTGAAAGTATTATTGTTCGTCTAATTACAGTTAAAAGGACTTCAACAATCACTTAAAGACCATTTCATATAGGTAGTTAGTTTGTTTCTTTCTTCCGGTCATTACCCTAATATATTTATACAAAAAAAAAAAATCTTTCGGGCTGAAGCCCCCCAAAATTAAATCCTGGATCCGTTAGTGGTGTGTCGTACATATAGGTATGCTTCCATACTGACCTAAGTTAAGTTTTTAAAATAAAATATAGAACTGTAGACATCAAAACTAAAATTTCCATTCCTGTTTTACGTTTTAAACACCATGGAATAGATTTAATTCCATTGCATCTCAGTCTTTGTTCAAAACTATATAACAGCCATCACACTTACTACTGTTATCTACTATTTCGAACTAAATTTCAATAAAATTTTCAGAGATTTTAATGTGGATTGTAGCCTACATGTCACATATTTTATCAAATTTCATCCACTTCGTTCGCCTACTCCTGTCAAATTTATTTTCCTTAACATTCCTACCATTGGAAAACAGTTCGTTCGATTAGATCCAATGGATAAAGGAAGTTTGAGGATTTACTAACAAATAATTCAGTTGCAATTTTATCAAATTGCATCAGCCATATTTCCTTAAGCATGGGTAGATTAATTTTGAAGAAACTAAAGAATATCCCCTAAAATTGATATCTAGAATGGAAATATAAAACATAACAGAAACACGAAGATTAAATTTTGCTATCCATTTTTGGTGAGGCAAACTACTGTTAAATACCCAGTTGGTACATTTATTTTGAAAATAATTGTTATTTCCTCTCATTATTTTGTAATATGATCCACTATTACAATATACATTCATCAATATATATACAATATACATCAAATCATTTAATGTTCATGTTAATCTCATTTTGGTAGTATTTCCGAATCGTGAATTCAAGATGGCGGCTTGTTTCGAGATCACATTGAGCATACAGCTCTGTTGTTTACATTACGTTAACCTATCTCAAGTCCCCATCACATTCACTTCTTTTTCTATATGAAAAACTGCATTAAGCTACTTAAAGAAGTGTTTTTCAGGTGTTTGTCAAAACTTACACTTCAAACTAGAAAATAAATTTCGAAATAGTCGCCAAATAGAAAAATTGGCCAAAATTATTTAAATTCGAAACATGGAATTAAAATCTACTAATGCAATGTTACCTCGAAACGTTCTTAATATTTAAGAAAGCAATGTACGTCTGTAATAGTCAGATGGTAGAAGAATTATATGTGTATCGTTGGAAAGCTTAGCATTTTATAAAAAAAACAATATCTAACATACAAAGACGTAGGAGGAAATGGAGAGTGAGAAAAAAGTTATTAATATTTTTGAAAACTAATATTATTTAACGAAAACCACATGCTTCTAAGGAAATGAAATGAAATTTCCTAACTAAATTATAAATTATAAAATCCACCGAATCAAGGCAATGCCATAAATAAAAAACTATTTCATTGTACCTGTGTGAAATATAAAACTATTTTATGGATGTGTAAAACTATGTTTACAACCTTAAATACATTCACTGTAGGTTATTAACTCTAGATCTGATAATATCTTTAAATAATTAGATATTTATCGGTGATTTACTTTCAAAAGTCATCAAGTGATAATTTAGAAAATTAAATAAGTGAATAATACGATGTATTTTTCCTCTGTGAAATCACATTACTGTGACAACTTTTGGACTAGTGATGGTAGGGTATGGAAATCTCGTAACTCCATTTTATTAAACTTTACTATGGGAAAATAAGAGTTTAATAACTAATAGTAGTGCAATCCATTTAAAGGTTAATTGTACAGATTTACTTTTAAATCTCTCTAAGCATATATAGCTCAGAGATTGGAGTTATGTGGTTTACATAAACAGATGCTACGAGCTTTATATTGCCTACAGTCAATATAACGAATAGGATTTATATAATATTTTAATGGCCTTTATGAGTTATATATATATTTAAGACATATTATGGTACTTGGTCAAAATTATTTGTGAACAGTGGGAAATTGCATTAATTTTGAAAATTAGCGGTTTCAACTTTCTAAGAAATAAAGCTATTTTTTAAATTATATTTTTCCAGCTATTATTAATTTTAATTTACACCATTTTGGCGTTTTTCCAAATGTGTGACACTGGTTACCCTATCCACCCGCTAATAAACTAGGCCAGTCGTGTAATTCAGATTTGCCAACCCTGTCCCTGAATCCTAATTTAAAATTTCTTTCACAGGTCAGTTGGTAAATGTTACATCAAACATCGCGTAGTAAATTCAGAATCTAAAATAATAGTAACACTAAAAATTAAAAATATCTTTATTAATCTTCAGAATAAATGATGTTCTTAAAATAATGGTTGTGTAAAAGCTATCTGAAACGCTGACTTGTTTGTAAGTTCGAATAACCTTGCTGTGATATTCTTGCTGAATATTCGGAGGTGTATAAATTATCACTCTCAAAAGTTGCAGGTACTGAAACAAAATTAGTATTGATTGATTATTTTTAAATGATTTTTTATTTTACTTTACAATAATTACAAAAATTGTATGTGATTACAGACTATTTATTATTTTTTATTAATTTATTTTTTTGTCTTTCACTATGTATTAAAATATCCCTTTTAGGTTTATTTATTTAAGCAGGCGAAGCAAACGTTAAAAGAAAGTGCAAGAATCGGAGTTTAAGTTGCTAATATTTAAATATGTACATAAAATGATGTGTGGAGACTTTCCACAAACTTCTAATCCAGTTATATTTTTGCAAGCATATGAAACAGACTCAATTCTAAATTGAATATTTGGTTTGTATTGTTTGTTTTTTTTTTTGTTGAGGTAGTGGGAAAATAAATACAGAACGGAAACAAATTGGACTGTCCAACTAGCATGGACATTCCAGAACGCAGAACCCATGGCGACTTTAAAATTTTCACACATTGATCCTGGTTAGAGTATATGAGAAATCGATGGGAGATACTCGAGGATGGTGAGAGTAATAGGACAAACTAAAGACTTAAATATTCTTATATAGTGGATATAAACTAGGGAAGAAAAGTTACCGGAAGTTACGCTGAAGTTTTGAGGTGGACCCTTCATCATCGCCACTGAGGTCACGATCGGGTCGTTACGATCGTTCTGTAGTCCGCAATCGGAAAGAACTAATCCAGAAAATTGGGTCGTGTGAAACTTTTTGCCAATCACAGATGGCTGACTTGAGTTTGACGCTACGTACTCAAAGAGAGAGAGAGTTGCAAGATTTATTTCCCGAGACCTACGAAAAATAAATATTAATTGACCCCGGGAATCAAACATATAACGTTCAGAACCTGGTAAAATCCCATACCCCAACGTGCTTTGGGCTGTCATTACGTTCTATGACACATGGGTGGCCAGAAGAAGGTTTCATGGCACAAGTTGCGCCATCAAAAGTTTTGAGGGGAGCATATTTTTGCGGGGTTTTGAATTTTTGAGGAGGCCACATTTTAACGGGGTTATGGATTTTCGAAATGAAAATTTTCAGAATAAGGCGACAGGGGGAAATGTTAAACTGACAGCAGCAAGTATAATTGTGTAGTAAGAAAATATTTAAGGGGCGGGGTGACCGAATTGACTAATCGGTGTGCACAGGAGCGCGCATCCCCCGCTACCAGATAACCGGAGATATGAGAGATTAAAAAGATTAAAAGAGATTAATTCGCGTCCCGGTGCCGGAGGGAATTTTAAATTCCCCGTCCTCCCCCTTCAACCCGGGAAAATCCTGTATATTCTGAAATACAAGGTAGGGAAGAACAGGAAAAAAAAAGTGTAAATGTGTATGATCTATAATTTTCTAATTCTACGTTCCCTTGCTCTGTTTTTAAGAGAAGATGAGCAATGAAATATCATGGGAGGGAAGGCTAGGTTCTTGCACCATCGACCTTTGGGCAGGAGGGGGATAGACACCTCTGCTACATCATGTTGGCTGGATAGATTGATTGAGGAATTTTATTATATTATTGGATACGATAACGATAATTCTCACTTTATTTTTTTAAATTTTCTGGATACCCCTACCGAGTCATTTCTGGCACGTGGGAAGGAGGATGGAAGTTGTTACGGAGTACAACCAAACCTATTCTAATCACAGTGGGAAGGTCGAGATCCATCCCGTGGGACCGCTACGAAATAGTTTGGATTCGATAGGCTGGATTCGAACCAGCGTCATTAGACTCAATAATGTTAAAGTCTATATTCACCTGTGTTGAATGTGATACTCCTGGGACCGAAGATGTTAGGCGGGCTGATTGCTACTGTCTTGAACATGGAAACATCTCTGTAGCTTCCCTGGGAAGGACTCTTCATCATTGCCACTGGAGTCACGATCGGGTCGTCGTGGTCCTTCTTCATCGTTCTGTAATCCGCCATCGGAAACCCTGAGGTGCCCAAAATAATTTAAATCAAAGGAATTGGTTGAATGGGTTGAATGTAAGATTATGTTTAAATGTTTGGGCGCCAAAAATTGAAAAATATTTTCTCCTTAAAAACTATTTGATTTAAACACAATGGCTTATATACATTTATGGAATATATTAATGACTACAATAATTCCTAACTGAATTTATGTTTCATAACAATATTCATACCTCTATTCAGGTAATCGGTACCATATAATGAAACTAGAGATTCATCTACATCCGCACAAGGATGCTGTATGATTTCATTTTCCAAAATCGCTCTCTAGAAAAAGCAATTTACCATTTTACTTTCCTATAAACAAATTAATCAAAAAACATAAAATAATACTACCATAAATAACAGGAGGAGGAATATAAATCAAATTAAATTTTAAATGGTGAATGTGGCTGATTGTTGACTATCATAATACATACTAATTAATGTTAGCTAATAATAACTATTATTTAAAAACCACATTTCATTGAAATTGGAAATAAAATGCTTAAAGGCACCCATATATGATCAAACTGTTGCGATATTTCCGTTTTGTGGAAATTTCCCCAATGCACAAGAATCTGCCATCTTTGTTTCCGGTTGGCTTTATAAATCACGTAAGGTTTCAACCGCGCTGTATGGTAATATTACAGAAATATGTCGCGTATGGTCGCAGTTATAGCCTGGTGGAGGTCACCATAACCAAACCCTTTAATAATAATAATAATAATAATACTTTATTTATTCTGGGACGAGTCCCTTTAGAATAATACTGGAAGACAGAAATGAGGGCTAAGGAGCCTCAGAGATATATAAATAAAAATACAGAGTAATTGAACAGTCTTGGTTAAAAAAAATAATATATATATATATACACATATACATATAAGTTGCTTTCCAATTTTGATCAGTTGATAATAAAAGAGAAAAAAAAAGTAGATAAACAAAAATTGGAGTACAAATAATGAAGAACGAACTAATAATTTATGTACATATTTTCAGTAGTATCTATTTACGATTTTATGGGGACTGGATGGATAAGAAATGATTGAACAGGCGGGATTTAAAGGTAGGAAGGGTATTAGATTGACGGATATGGGAAGGTATGGAGTTCCATAGAGATGAGGATCGGATAATGAACGATTTGTCGAAAGCAGCGGTTCGGTGGGCCCTTATGTATAAATCAGAAGACCGGGAACGAGTATTGCGGGAACGAACAGAGGATTTGAATTGAAGGAGCTCGGAGATGTATGAGGGACGGTGGGATTGGATGACTTGAAAGAGGAAGGATGCCAGGAAATACTTACGACGGTAGGAAGGATAAAGCCACTTTAACTCCGCGTAAAAATGGGAAACAGAGGCGTCCCTTGGGATCCCGAAGATGAATCGTACAAAGCAATTTATCAAACGTTTTAGTTTAGCCTCGAGATCCCCTGAGAGGCCCCCATATACCGTACAGCAATAATCAAAGTGGGGAAAAATTAAGGAAGTGACTAGGAGCCTACGGGTTTCAAAAGGAAATAGGTGACGGGAGTAGTTAAGACGTTTTAGGATGGAAATGGCACGGCGGGAAATATTGGATATATGATTTTTCCAAGAAAGCGTTTGATCAATGGTTATTCCAAGATTTTTGATGGTGGGGTGAAATTTGATGGGGTTATTATGTAGGAACAGAGTTGGAATAGTAGGGACAGTTTTAAGGAGATGATTGGAGCCTATTAAGATTGCCTTTGTCTTATCCGCATTCAACTTCAGCTTTAGAGCCAATTAGGCAGTTTCCTTCCACTGCAAAAAAGTCGGACAGTCTTACAGGTTGCTGACATTCTCAAAAACATATCGCCATCTCCGATTGAGGTATACAGGATCGATTCATCAATTCCTCACCCATCAACAAGTAGCCTTAGTCATTTCTTGATCTATGTTCTTGGGAAATCTCCATTCCTCAAAGTTTCAATTAAGTTTCTTTATCTCAAGAACTTCATTAATTGCTGGAGTTAATATTTTTTAATTCTTACCGATACGGATGTAAGCATAACATTTATTTTGCTTCACACAACAGATCGATATCCTACCGGATCTCCATATTATCATCTAGTTCGCCATAACGCGTATTATCAATGCATTGCTTTAAAAAACTTTACATTTAAATTTCTAAATTTCCAACGCACTAAATTAAAAAAACCTCGGGAAACTTATTTCGTTTTTAAATTTTTGCACATAAAAAGATTTTTCTTAATCTTCTTTGATACACAATCAAATATAATGTATCGTAGGTGCGTGATGTAAGGAAATCCTTGTCCATTCCAACAAAAAATCAAATTTCACGAAAGGTCATTTTTTGTAAGAGATTTTGATGCAAAAATCATCGAAAATAAAAATTGAAATATTAAGCTTAACATTCCTACGCTACCTTTAAAAATCGGATAATGATTAGTGGAGGGGGAGGGGGAGAAGGGAGTTTGACATGCATCCTGTATACCATGACATTACATTGATATTATGTTGTGATAATATGGACTTTGATGGACTAAGGGGTGAAATGAAGAGAAAAATTGGAGTCTATGGACTCACGGAGGATGAATTTCCCCAGTTAGTGGAGGAGCAGAACTACCCGTATTACAAAGATTTTGTAATTAGCTGGTATGGGGCCCTCCAACTTTAATCTGGGAAGAAGAAGGTCTGCTAATGGAAGGCCACCAGACTAATAAGGTGAAAATAAAATAATGAAAAAAGAAGAGATTTGAAAAAAACAAAAACGAAATTGATAATTAATTTGTTGTTAGCAGGAATGGCATGCACGTGTGTGATATGCTATCCTTGCATAATCCCGTGTAGCCGAAAGGCAAGGAAGGGAGGCATAAATAAATAAAATTATGTTGTGATAAATATGATACAAAAAGGCAATAGTGTAACAGATGTTTCATGTATACACGATATACGATCTAGCATTACCTCAGAAGCGACTTGTATCATAGCTTCCCGGTAAGCACGCTCCTTCTGTTTGAGATGTTCAGCTCGCTTGTAGTGTGGGCTCCAGTTGTGTCTTTCACAGTGGCACAGATTTCTATCCAAAGGCGATTCCGATTTCACTTCTACGAATAAGCTTGTGTCTTCAGGAGGTTTTCCGGGCCTTAAGAAAACAGCATACTATGAATTTGAGCTGACTTAACAGTTACATTAAATAACTTACTTTTCGTATTAATGCTCGCAAGTAGAAACTCAATTTTTTCAAAATTTTATAATAATAATGCTTTATTTATTCTGGGACGAGTCCCTCCAGTCATATTATAAGTCAAAACGGTAGCACTTCAATTAGGTCTCCTAGTCGAAAAATCAAGATTCTTTCGTTTTCGGCCTATGAAGGTGCAGAAAGAAACTGGGAAGGAAGACCAGAAGAATTGGCTTAGAGATTAATGAAGGAAAATCCAAGATTATGGTTATGAGATAAAAGGAACGAGTGTTGTACCGTCGGAAACTGCACATTCCAATGTGCAGATAGTTTTAAGTACCTTGGGAAACACCTCATCTCATGAGTAGTAGATTGGTACGCCGTTCAACCAAGTTAAGACTACATAAGACACTAATTAGACCAGTCGCAACATATGCATGTGAGACGTGACCATATAAAAAATCAGTAGCTTTGAAGTTCGACATCTTTGAACGTAAAACATCAAGGAGCATTTTAGGGCCTGCGAGAGAAAATTAGGTATATCAGCTTAGAAATTAGAGAAAATTATACTCCTCTTATGGCGATATGAAGTTGTCGGATTATGCCAGATGAGCAGCATCTGATGTGGTTTGGCTATCTCCATAAAATGGATGATGGGATAACTATCAAAAGATTATACCAGGATTATCCGGAAGGTATACGGGCTCGAGTGAGGCCAAGAAGTAGATGGAAGGACAGATTCTCAGAAGACATTCGAAAGTTTAACATATCTTCAAGAGTACCTATGGACCAACAGGAGTGGGCTAGAGCGATTGAGCAGGCCAAGTACCGCTTAGTGCGTCTGCCGTGTGTACAAAGTAGAAGAAGAAAGGAGGAAGCTGATTTAGTTGGAAATGCAACTAGACAGAACCAATTAATAAATGTATACAAATTGAAAAGATAACTGTTTTGTAAAAATATTCGTTTATTAAACAAAAAACAGCATAAAATGTTCTCATGAAGTGACTTATGTTCTCAGTGAAATAGGAACTTACGCCTAGGTAACTGGATAAAAGGGTGTCCGATGTTCCAGGTTCGATTTTTTTGAAATATATTTCTTTCTTAGAAAATTTTTTTCAGAATTCAAAAAGTACTTAAAATAACAATAATTATATAACAAAAGTTTGGATATTTCAGTAATCGTATATTAGTAGTCATTCACTAACAGAGTGAACCACCTAGCCTGTTTCGTAGAGTAAACTCCTGCATGTATAGCATTAGAATTCTGGAAACCAACCAAACTTCTTAATGGTTCCTAGAACAATGGATTGAGTCAATTCTATGACTAGTTATTCTCAGTTCGACTTAATTGAGTTGGACGGTGGAACACAGAACGAAACCTTTCATCTTTAATTTCGCTGTTATAGTTATTACTGGATTCAGAAATGCAAAAATAATTGTTCAATTTAATCCCTCGCAACCCTCTATGAAACAATAGGATCCAATCCGAGATGACTCCGGATTTGAGTTATTCTTATTACGCCTTAGTACTTAAATATAAGAAAATGGACACTACTTCAACGCAAATGATATTTTTAAATCCATCTCCCAATGGTTGAAGTACCTCTATCATACTCATTTTCTCACAATCTATTCTAGATAAGACAACTTGTAATTGGTCGTAAGAAAAACAGTGTTTTTAATCGACTCCTCAAAATTGTATCCCTATATTAATAGAACTGCAAACATGAACCCCTCTGCTAGTGGCTCACAATTTTAAGAAACCAATTGCCATGATGTAAATTCTTCCTCAAAAACTAGCACTCTAACGCAAAAAACAATTTGTAAAAATGAAATGAAAATGAAGAAATCTATGTTTCGAAGAACAGCTGAAAACAGTAAGTCAATTGACGTTGTTTTATACAAAAAATAATGATCATGTTGTGGACTTAAGACGACCTAATCTAACATAACAGATGCAATCTCCCAAGAAATGTTGGAGATCTGCCGTCTATGACAATTTTCGGATATATTGAGGTTGTTTTTGGATTCTATTACAGTTTGCTCGAAGTGATCTTGAAACCTGTGACCATCCTGAAGTAGCGATTAGGAATTAGCATCAAAGGAACAACAAAATACAGTGGTCGAAAGACACCTATCTGTTCATGTATTTACAAATTAATTTCTTTGTACTAAATGAGTTCTAAGGTTTAGGAAAATAGAGAAAGAATAAAAAACAGCGCACTTTGAAACCTGTTTTTTTTATTTCGTGATAGAAACTCATGAAGTCCGTGAGTAAAGTATAATACACGCTAAAGGTTTACTGATATTAAAATAATACCGGTTAATTGGAAAAGGAGTTAGGAAACTATTAACAAACTATTGTCTGCTAAATGATAAAAAACTCTTTTTAATATAAATCGATTCAGATAACCTGATTATTTTATTGTTAATATAAATTTATTGTATCGATCTTACTTGACTTTTATCGGAGCAAGATAAGGCCAAAGGAAGTCTCCTTTGTAGACAGTATTGGGTTGAGCTTCTTTCGACATTTTTTACAACTGATTTTTTTCTAAAATGTTTGAATTTCTTGTAATAATTATGATAATATTTCCATGACAACGTATATTTTTAAAAATCTAATGATTACATACATAACAAACATATCGAGAAAATATCGAAGTACAAAAAAAACCATCAAGTCTGTTAATAACAATAATCGCAAAAGCACAGGCGGATCTACGATGAGTGAGGGAGGCTTTCGGGCCGAAGCTCCTCCTTTCCAAAATGGTAAAATATAATCATGTTTTATGAAACATTTTTTTCTTAACTGAATAGGATTGCAAGAATTACTTAAATACCATTTCATACTGATAAGTTTCTTTCTTTTTTTTTGCAAAGTAATTATCGTTATATACATGAAAAAAAAAGTATTCGAACAGAACCTCCCACTAAAAAAAAATTAAAACCTGGTTCCGCTAGTACGCAACAGCGAACTCTTGTACATCTGTTTAAAATATTTCGTTATTTGCTCCTCCAGTTTTCCGTCTAGCGTTCGTAAAACAAAAATTCTTAGTTTATGACCTTACTTGTATATTTTCAAGTTTTTGTGCTGTATATTTAAAATCTGATGAGTTTGACAAGTATTTCTCGTTCGCCTTTTGTTATAGTTGAGGTTAGGTAATACTGTATAAATGTCTATCTACTTTCATTGCTGGCACAAGATCGTATTTAAACAATTAATGGAAATCCGATAATGATCTAGTGCGTTCGAAAGTAAATGGAAAACTAAGTGGAACCAGGGTGCCCATACCCTCAACGGCCAATGGCGGATAAACCTTCCCCAAGGTCTATTTTATTCCTCTCTTCTTCTTAAAAACAGTGCAAGCGAAAGTAGATTCTAAATATTTGTAGATTATATACCATTGCAAATCCTGTGGTCTATTCCATGATTTCACTTGTCTTTTGATTTCAAACTTTTAATTTTGAAAATCCATTACCCTGTCGAAGTGCGCCCCTCTCAAAAATTGAAATCATCGTCTGTTATGTTTTCAATAAACACACTTCTTGAAGTATATTTACTTAATTCATAACAATTAGAAATTGAAAAACAAGATTTGCCGAACTCATAATAATAACACATGACATGGTATAACCTTCTCTCCCAAAGAAGTAAATAACACCTCTCCCTCTCCAGAGAGAATTTAATTTAAAATGTAATAACAATAAAGAAATAAATTTGTTTCATTGTAAAACGTCAACAATTGAAGCATCCGCGATACTTTGGCGATATTTATTTTTACCCCCTTCAATTACGCACTTCCTCCGCTTTCTTCTTATGGTGGGCGCCTCGGGAGGTGACGTGGTCTTCGGCGGTGGGTCAGGCTCATCTGTGCCAGAGACATCTAGCTCAAGTACTAACAGCTGAGGGATAACTCCTCTGACTCTAGACCTATGTGCAACTTCTTGTCAGTGACCTTGAAAAGTTGGCCAATGTGCCTTCTGTAGTGCAGGCCTAGGGCGAGTTCCTTTACAATATATGACAAAGGGCCTGTCTTTCGTTTTTTTAATTTAATTTGTAACTCATAACTTAATAATGTTCACTTTTTCATGTTAACACCAAAGAAGGTTTTAAAGAAATAAAATAAGAAATATCTTTCTTTTATCTAAGGAACTATATTTTGAGTATTGTTACAAAAGTGAGATCTCAAGTTTTAGTAAACGCGTAAGTCAATGTATCGCTTTAGTTTTCTCTCCGGCTTTTTGATAGCTGTCTGCTCGTATTCTGAAACATAGGCAAGAACTAAATTTAATAAAATATATTGAATATATTAATCAAAATCAAGTGATGAATATTTAGGGAGGAAAAGTATTATTTAGGAAACATAGTATAAATATTTAAAAATGTACACATATATTCTTATTTATATATCTTTCTATTTATTTCTTAGACCCTTAAATAGTGATATAGGAATTAATTATACATTGCTTCATAAAATAAAATAAATCTGAATTCTTATCTCTTGTTTATAAACTATATTAGTATTTTAGTATATAATTGTAGAAATACGTTTCAACAATACCGTTTCGTATAACTGCATTCTTGATTCTTTTTTGGGTTTCTTCAATGTATTCCTGTAGAGAATCGTGTTTTGGCATAATCTCGAGAGATCTGTATATGTATAAAAATGAATAATTAATTATTAATTTGGGATATATATAAATTACAATAAATAGTCAAAGTTATCAAATTATTTAAAGAGACTTAAAGTAAGTGCTTGAATGCAAATAACTGTAACAAGGATTTCGCATTTAATATTCAATTTTTAAAATAGGTTATTATTATTGTAAAGGCGCTACGGTCCTGCAAGAACCCGGGCCTCCTTCACTACAGCCAACAAATCTCCACGGTCTTGTGCTACTTCCCTCCATCTTCGAACTCCCAGCCGCCTCAGATCGTCCTCAACATCCTCCAGCCATCTGATCCGAGGGCGCCCTCTACTTCTTTTGCATCCCGGCTTCTCATGCAGCATCCTCTTCGGCATTCTTTGGTCTGGCATTCTTTCCACATGACCTAAACATCTGATTCTGACTCTTTTTATCAATGCCACAATATCAGGTACACCATATAATTTCCGTAGCTCCTCATTCTTTCTTATTCTCCAAATTCCATTCTCAAAGAAAGTGTTTATTAAAATACAAATATTTAAAACGATTCAATAAATTAAAATCGTTAAATCCTAATCCTAATCCTAATTGTTAAACCCAATCAATAGAGCTTCAATAACTTGTTTATCTTCGTGGAAGTAAATTTCTTGCTATAATTCTCGTATTTAATCAACCATTTTAAAATTTACTCCAAACAAAACTGAACCACTCGTATTGATTTTCATTTATTTTATTTTTTAATTTTAGATAATTTAAAGATTTGTACGAGTTAAACTAGTTAATTTGCAGTAATTGCGAAAAAGAAAATGCAGCTTGACTTTAAATAACAGTAAAATCTTTATTTTTGAAACCAAATTTTTTGTTTAAAACTAAAACGATTTTGGTTTAAATATTATATTGAAGACCGATTTTATCATATTGATAATTTTATTTATAAGTAACTAAAACGCAATTGTCGTTGTCATGAGCGTAAGTGCTTGTGTTGTATCAGAAAGAGTCATTTTTAATCAAGCACTGGTGGTTGTGGAGGAACTGCAAAATATTTCGTTTTCAATGGATTTCGACAGGGTTATGAATTCTGGGAGTGAAAAGTTTCAAACCAGAAAATATTGGCCGAACCACAAGTATAATATGATCTATGATGTTTCTAATTCTACTTCGCTTGAACTGTTTTAAGAAGAGAAGGTCAATAAAATTCCTTGGGAGGGAGTCCTAGTGTTGAGACGTAAGGCGTCCGAGAACAGTAGAAAATTGGTTTCGGGAAACATCGGTCTGCACCTGATTTGCTTCCCGATTTGGAACGGCTGTCTACCTAGGAAAGAAGATAAAATAGTGTGCACTGTGTCCTTTATCTGTAGTGTATCAGTGTACTTTAGATGTTTCCCTAAGCTGAATCATGTGGCTGATAGCGTTCTAATGACCAGACGATAGAACCATCTATCTATAACAAAACATGGAGTGTAGTGTTTTTTTTTTGTTTTTTTTTCTCATTTGTAAACTTCATTAAATTAACGATTGGCAAATTTTATTAATTTTATTATGATATATTGAATTAAATATTGATATATTTTTTCGAATTGATGTTGACTTGCTAACACTTAATTAATATGATGCTTTCAGCCGAATATTAAAATACATAAAATAAAAGAAATAAGAGGCTATTGATGCAAAGGGAGAACTGAGCATAGTTTATTCTAAGGTTCTTTTTAATTAGAGGGTGTGTTCAGTCATCTTATAGTCATTGAAAAAAACAGTATACCAAATGAAAAGTCTTGTAATTTAGAAGATTCAGTCAGAGCTATAGATGCCCATCAAATTTGACTTGTCCATACTGATACTATCCATTTCAAATGAAAAACTCTAACAATACTAAACAATTTTCACAAATCATTGATTGACCTTAGAATCAGGACTTGAATTTTATACAAGCCCGCGAATATTGAGCCTTATTATTTAAACTCTTTTATGGCTATAAAAGTTTTCTATTGGAATTCTTCAAATTATTTCATATGGATAGAAGTACTGCACAGGATTAAATACTGAACTGTTATCAGTTCACATGTTATAGGGCGGTGTGGCTGAGTGGGCTGACCCGTGCCCAAAACGCGCATTGCCTGGTAACATTTTAAATTGAAGATTAGGAGTTCGAGTCCCGGAGCCGGGAATGGTTAATTCTGGCATTAATCCCACCATAACTCTCCTGGCACGGAAAAATTCGTAGTGCTGAAAAGGCGAGAAAAACAAATTCACATGTTATTACTTCATTTTTGTTGTCTTTATACAAAAGTTAACATCTCAAAACTATTCAAAGCTAGTCTAAGTTACATTATTTGTAGCCTGGAATGATATACACGGAAATAGTGTTAATACATTAATATATAACTATTCAATGTTGTTTCGTACATTATTCATATTAACTCATATTTTTAGTACATTATTTTCTTTTATGAGAAATTGTTAATCGGGGGATGCGGTCAAATAAATACTGAATTAAAATATAGTAATTATTTAATTTTTGCCCACCACTTTGCAGGTCGTCTTCAGGGCTACAAAAGATACAAAACATGTTGAAAATAAAAAATAAATATAAGTAGATATAAAATAAAAAGAAGTTGACAGATACAGAAATAAAAAGATTATATCAGAGGGTTATATATAGTAAAGTTAAAATAACAGTATCTTATTATTATGTTATCTTATTCTTATTTTTTTAACTTTACTATAACAATACTTATTCAATTTTCAATATATTTATTCGTTAACATTCATTTTCTTTATCTGTTAATCCACAGTTATCTAATGTAATCTCTATTAGTTTGGTATACACTTATTCCTTATCTTTTATCGAAATCTGTTTACTTTTAACTTACATGCTATATTCTCCTTTATTTTTATTTTTATTCATACTTATTTTCCATTTGTTTGTATCTTCTACATATATAATACTTAATATTTTAACTACATTGTCACCCACTATATCTCTGATATAATCTTTTTATTTCTGTATCTGTCAACTTCTTTTTATTTTATATCTACTTATATTTATTTTTTATTTTCAACATGATTTGTATCTTTTGTAGCCCTGAAGACGACCTGCAAAGTGGTCGGCAAAAATTAAATAATTACTATATTTTAATTTAGTATTTATTTGACCGCACCCCCCCCCCCCTCCCCCCTCCCCCGATTAACTCCTCATATTATATCAACGGTCAACCAACTCTATATCATTATTTTCTTTTATTTTATTAGGCTATAGATGTGTTTGCAACAGTGGATTGTTACTCATGTCTGCGTAAAAACTCACTGCTCCAAGTAAACGATTTAGAAGTTTTAAGTTAATGCATAAATATATATATATATATATATATATATATATATATATATATATATATATATATATATATATATATATATATATTCACTTTTCAAACTTTGATACTCACACGTCATTTCTGTAACAGAATGCTCCCAAATCTGTTATTTTTGGTGGTAAACTAGGATCCATCGATTTCTTCGGTACCATCTTGTTATTTTCCTCATCTTCATCTTTTAGAATTCTATCTGTACTTTTAGGAAATCGAACATTGACCGTTTTCAAACTACTGGCGTTCTTTGAAGAATTATTAGATTCCTCAAATTCTTCAGGGTCATAGAAATATTTTACCGAATCAGGAAAGTGGTCATCAGTAACATTGTTTGCTATCTTTATGTAATCAGTCATTGAGGGGTGTTTGGCTAAAATTATATAAACAAATATAAAATAACAAGGTTTATAATATAAAATAGTTCTACATTAAAATCAAACCATTGATTACCTATACTCGCTAAAATTTATGATTAACAGTATGTAAGATAAAATGAATTAAATATTTAGTAATTGAAACATGATCCAAATATAGGCATTTAACATAAGATAGGTCTATTTGTTAGGGGCAATGTCATATTGAATGATTAAAATAAAATTCATCAAGAAAAATGTATGAAAAAGTATCAATTAATTTAAAATATTGTAAGCCAGAAAGGAATGTTTTCACCAAACATTTACACGTTAAATCTTAATGTGATTTAATACTAAAAAGGTGTGATCTATATCTTACAGTTTAATCTATCAGTCGGAAATATTTAGTGTAATGGATGGTCGAGGAAAATTGTGAATTAGTCGGTAATTCAGAGTAAATTCTGCTAAAGTTATCAGGAGTTCTAAACTTAAATATTATTGCTTCCTCACTACCAAAGATAGGTAAGCTTTATATTCCTGAGAGAGGTTAAAAAAAGTTTTGTGCTGAAAATCTAAAATTTCCAATCGAGTTTTATGTTTCAGGTATCTAGGATCAAATTTCTTTAGGTGTCTGTCTGTAGTCAAATCCTTTTTTTCTCCATCCCCTTCCTCGCCGTTTAGACTATACGAGGGTTTCCTGTACCAGAGGATGAGGACGGGGGCCAGAATTAATGGCCGTGAACTCGGTATTATTTTATCACATCAACCACCATCCAGGTTGCAAAACACACGCATTAGCCCAGTCGGCCATTCCACCCCAAATCTATAGTCAAATCGATGTAACAGGCCATATCATTTACAACCGTTTATCCGACTTTCATTAAATTTTTAGGAATTGCGTGGATGAGTGCTTAGATAGTCCCATATCAATTTCCCCATATCAATTTTATCAAATTCCATCTAGTACTTCCGCTTACTTATTTTCTTAGATATGCCAATATTTCAGAAAAGGCTGGTTTGATCTGTTAGGCAAGAGGTGAAGTGCTGGTTAACAAATTTGAATTTCGTTCATTGCTTTCTCTTATATCTGCACAAACGTCTATATCCTTTGCTTGCCACGCCTATGTCTCTAAAATCGCCCGTTCGATTTGGCTCAAATTGGGAGGAAAGTTAAATATCAAACGGATGATCAACTATATATATATATATATATATATATTATATATATATATATATATATATATATATATATATATATATATATATATATATATATATATATATATATATTGATATATATATATATATATATATATATATATATATATATATTGATATATATTGATATATATATATATATATCAATTTCATCTTATTCTATCTCCCACTTTTAAAAAATATTTCCACTTTCGGATCAGTAAACGTATCATTTTTGACTCATTAATGAAATGAACGAATAATATGAAAACGGCTCGTTTGAGTATAATGTCTGTGAAAAGTGGAAGGCATTGATTCAGTTTTAAACAAAAAAGAAAAATATAGGTATATTGTGGTACAAATGAAAATGTTATTTCAATTTCAGAAGGAAAATAAGTTTCGCTATTATTTTCATACTAGATAGAAGTATTCAGTACCATTTTTTCTGAACGTATCCTTGTAAGTACTCAAATTAAACTCATAATCTGATTTTGTTTCATCACGATTACAACTGGCATTCAATTGAGGATTTAACTTCATATACTAAAACATTTAAATAAAAGTTTACAAATGAGTTGAAATTAACTGAAATCTATTTATAACAATTGAGATTACCTGTTTCGCTATAGTTTTATGATCTATTTTGGAAGAGGCATTGATGAAATCCAAGGAGTTCGGTCGATACAAAATGTTCGTAGGTTTGTATTGCTCAGAAGGACAACTATAAATTAAAGATACAAATTATTAATTAAATTATATACAACTTGGAATAATGACAATTAAATAATATTGATTATTATTTTTTTTTAAGGCAAGGAGGTTAAGATATATGGGCATGTAGCTCGCAACTATCCTGGAAACCTCTTCACGACAATGAATATTTCAAACAAAGATGCAATAAATCTGCATGGAGATAACTAAGAAGAAATAGCCCAACATAGACAGAGAGAGAGAGAAAGATATAGATGGCTGATTAAATCGAAAAAAGTCTGAAATACCAACAGGAAAAAAAAGATGTTCTTTTTGTGTTCATATGTAAGGCAATTTATATAAATACATTTCATTGATATTTCACATCAATTTCATTTTTTTTTAATTTTACGTAACATTTTGCTGTGAAGGAATTTATCATTGAATTATTTCTTCAAAATATAATCCATTAATTACCTGGCTGAGTACTATCTTTAATCTTATGTTTAATTTGAAGCAGTTTAATAATTAAAAGAAATATAGGAAATAAAATCACGAATTGGATCGGTGTAATGATACAACAACGAAGTGCATTCCTTCCTGCCTAGCTCGATGTTATGGAATTATTTTGGAGGCATGAAACAGTTTAGTAAAAGAAATCTGATTGTTGGGCCTAAGTGCAAAACATTAATATCGATATAACAATCCATATTTTACTTTCGTTTGTTATTCTCTCTGGGTTCAATTTTTTACATAGCCATATTTTATTGAGTGTAACAAATCCAATCGATTCTTCACTATATTAAAATATACAATGAAGAGAAGAATAGTTGGGGTGCTCAGTCAAAAAGGAAGGCAAAAAATAAATTATAATATTTATTTTTTACATATGCCGACGTTTCGACCTGAAGTTCAGGCCTTCATCAGGGCTTTCTCCTTAAGTGTCATTCTCCCCTTGACACTTAAGGAGAAAGCCCTGATGAAGGCCTGAACTTCAGGTTGAAACGTCGGCATATGTAAAAAATAAATATTATAATTTATTTTTTGCCTTCCTTTTTGACTGAGCACCCCAACTATTCTTCTCTTCATTATCCACGACAGTCAACCAATTACCAATTATAAAATATACAATGTTTATGGTAAGAGGTGTACGACTAATATAAAAAATATGAAACAGCCATACATTTTCTACAATATTGCAAGAAGGACTTATAAGTTCTACCTTATAAGGTAGTGTTAGAAAAATCTTCTTCTTTTTTTTAACTAATTGGCTAATCGAATCTCAGTTTTTACACATCCTTCTCAAATCGATGACGAAAATATTAAAAAGTTTTACGGAAAAAGGTCAATTGTAATATTGGTCCTTGTTACAAACAAATCCTCAATTAAATTATCATTTTTTTACAAATTAGAAACTTCTTAATGAAAACGTTTTATAACCAAATCAGTTATCATTGATTACAAAATTTGAAATATTTTATTATCATTATCATAAAAATGTTTAGTATACTCAGTCATTCATGATCATATTAAAAATATATATATTTTTCCTCAAGACCATAGATTTTAAGTGAAGATTGATAATTCTTACCTTCTGGTGTATCCATCACTAAGCTTCCAACTGAAATTTCTTCTGTATTCTGATGCTGGTGGTACTGCACTCATTTCCGATGTTCGTTTTCGAACAAATAATATACCCCAACAATTTAATCTAACTTGTATGCTTAACCTAAATCAGATGATTTGATATATGAATTTGTAAGAAATATGTTTCAAGACAGTCCGATTATTTCTAATATATTTGAACTACAAACTGAAAATATATACATAAAAATTATGGTGTCCTATGAAAAACATCCTGCTAATTACACTGCCCTACAAAAAAATATTTTTTTTTTGCGTGTATCTTCGATGAAAACAGTTTCTCTAGACTAATTTTGGTGTGAGAAACTCGAATTTTCTGATAGAATTCTTATATTAGCTACCGTTCTGCAAATACGTATACCCAGTATCGAATACAAAAAATTAAGTTATTGGAAGTTACACGATCATTTTTTAGATTTTAAAAGTGCTTTATTGTTTGTGAAATTCTTTTACAACCCGCACAACATTAAATTACAACTTCTCTCGGCAAGAACAGCGCTGTTGTACAGTTTATTTAGAACGGTTCTTCTTTGCTTGACGATTGTACCGATTTCCAGGCGAATCCCTCAAAACGTTCCAACAGTAGTCTGGGAGCATTGAGGTATCCCACCGACCTTGATATCTTCGTTCCATCGAAGATATATCTTGGTGAAGTCGCTCACCATGTTCGTCACTTACAGATCCGCAATTTTCTAGAAAGAAGTCCAAATGATAGTGTAGAAAGTGAATCTTGAGTGACGTGTTACAACCGAGATCTCTGTTCATCTCAAGGAGGGTTTGGATTGGGACTAAGGCACCATAATACTCCTTTCTTTTGTTACCCAATAAACCATTAACTAAAGCTGTAAATGCTTCACACGCTGCTCTTTCTTTACTCTGAAGAATATTAAAATATTCCCCATCATTAAGAAGCACACGGATTTGTGGGCCAACAAATATACTCTCTTTAACCTCAGCTTTACTTATGTAAAGAAATTTTCCTCTGAAGTACTTGAATACCTCTCCTCATTAGTACATTCCTTTGACAAAATTGTTCATGAGCTTTAACTTTATACGTAGTGGAGGCAAAATGTTTTTTTCAGGAACCACAAGAGGGTTGTAGAGAACATATTTTGTCTAGGGGTCAGGATTTCCCTTCATCCCAAAATACTTGTGATATGGTGTCTTGATCATCTGCGTGATTTGACGTTTTTGACTTGCAAAGGTTACTTCCCCACAAATGTAAAAAAAGTTATCAGGAACATTCACACACTTCCTGCGCATTGTAACTTTACCAAACCTACTGGGTTATTACGACAAAATAGTTGAAAGAATGCCTGAAGCAAGAAAATTCAAGTTAAGGGTACCTTGAAATGTAAACACTGCATAAAACGGTCAGCAAAATTGTTTTGTGATCCACAGCTAGTTGTTTCACGCGACTCACAGTCAGAAATCAACCCAGAAGCAGGAAATTTCCCTGTATTACGCAAAACGTAACTATGACTTTGAAACTAAAGCTAATAGCTAACTGATGATTTTTATGTGTAAATTTGAATTTCTCACACCAAAATATATAGAATGAGGCTGTTTTCAAGTGAGATACAATATCAATGTAGAGCAATATTATTATTATGTTTCATTTTTTATGAAAGGTAACAGTTCATACAATTCTGATTTCTTATGATGTATGTGATATCTTATGATATGATAGTAATAATAAAGACTGAGAAAAATCGAAGGTTCGATGCCGATAACAACAATCGCTGTCTACATACTCCCATCCACCTGCCGCCGTCCAAACCTCCGCAAGATCATCCTTTACACAATCCCCACCTTTGATTTGATCTATCCCTTGGACGTTTACTATTTACGTATATATGGTCTCCGCACATTAATCCTTTAGGGTTGGTGAATTAGATAGCCGTCAATCTATCATCTCAATTATATTCAGGGGTACATATCATGCATTTCGGTGTTGTGCAGCTGTCCAAATTTTGCGATTAACTCGCCCTTCTTCAGTCCAAATATTTTGCCTAATTAGTTTCAAAAGCCAAATGGGGTTGTTCATCCCTTAATGTGAGTGGTCACATTTCGCTTTGTAAAAAAAAAAAACACAGAAAGTATAATAGTTTTATCAACTTATAAATTAACATAGTGGAGCAACGTTAACTGAAATAGTTAGGTCATCTGTGGTGAAAAAAAGATTAAATGACTGATGGAGGACAGACCAGAAGGAAAGCGCCCACAAGGCAGAGGTAAACAGATTACCTCACAGAGCTTGGGAGAATAAGATGCTCAATGGCAGAAATGAAGGAGATGCAAACGATCGCGATAATTGGAGATGGACCAGGCTAAACCTTGATACCTGGTGGCAACTTGGAGATAGAGAAAGGAGGTTTAGAGATTTCCTCAAATAACTTGTCAATCAGTCAAAATAAGTTTATGGGTCTGTAGTTGCCATCCCTCCTTTGCATTGGTTAAGGCAGCAGGAAGGGAATATCTTGTTTCCATGCTTCTGGAAGGAATCTCAATCTGAGGTAGTATTTGTTTCCCTAATTGATGGACAATGATAACATCTAATTTTTGTTAAGTAAATTTTTAACAAGCAGTAATAAAAACATTAAATACTAATTTGATTTCTAGTTGAGTTAGAGAAGCAGATTCAAGTATGATTTCAGTTTGAGGGTGTTAATATTTATTTCACAAACCTTGGTAAACTAATTTTTACTACCTACTCTTCCCTAAATATATTAGTAGTATGTAGGATAAACATGTCCTTCTTGATCTACTTGGAATATAAATAAATAATTTAAATAAACATTTCTTTTTGACAGGTTACTAAGTAAAGGAGTATACTAACCAGAAACCCAAATGAGAAAGAGTTATTAATAAAATACCAAAAGGTAAGATTTTTAATAACATAGAACAGGAAAAAAAAGGAGGTTAACATTTTATTTATGTTGTTTTAATACAATAACAAACAAAATATACAATAAAATAGCAAAGTAACTCTACAAGTTGTAAATATTTCATTTATCAATGTTTATAGCAATATATTCATTTCTATAATCCATATACATTTAATGAATATTGAATACATATTGTCAAGAGTGAAACTTTAAACATTATTGAATAAATAATAATACATAAAACGACAGTGTATAAAACAATATTAAGTTGCCTAACATAAAAATAATGAAAAAATCCTTAAAAATAGGAACAAGCTTAGTTTTAAAAATGGCAACTCTCTGCAATATTTGAACTAGGAGCACCAATTTAAATATACTATTTTTCTTTTCTACTTAGTAAAGAATATAGAAAGCATTTACATAGCCATTGAAACATCGAAACAATATTTACAGGTTATTGTAGATTATGATGGAAAATAATCATAAATTACTTGCATATAATTATTTAAATAACATCATATATATAAATTTATATACAATAAATTATAAGATTTAATTAAAATAACAAAAACTGTAGTTAAAAATATATAATTATATTGTAAAAATTCCCAAACCTCCCACATCTTTATATTTGAACATCCGACTTTCAATATTCTACGGTTGAAGACAAGAGTAAAATACATAGGGGTAAGTAATAGCAAATGGACTATGGTTCCTGTAATGGCTGTTCTTGATTTTCTTCCCTCTGAAAAGCAAAAGGAACAATAACTAAAATATTTTTAAAATAAACCAACTGAAAAATTGCTCAGGAAAATGAACTTACCGGGGGGAGTTCTTGATTATCAAGTTCAATATTTGGCAAACCAGTTTCATCAACATCAAAAACCTACAAAAACAAACAAATATAATGTATTAATAATTATTAAAAAAAAAAAGCTGTAAATTATTAAACAATGGATTATAATTTCTAAATATATAAAACTCTGTAAATATATATCACTGAAAAACAAAATATTCTTTTGGAATCATTATACTAAGCCTAAAACAAATAATAAATTAAACCATTATTTGGAAAAAATTTGTTATGCTTTAGTACAATAACTCTCAAAAACGTTTTGAGAAAATTTTTTCTCTATTTTAATAAGGATTATTATTGTTATTACGGACCATCTTGGAAGGATCTGTGACTTTAGGTCTATATCTATAGAAAATAAAGCAACTTAATATTCTCTGAGAAAAGCCATTGGATGGCATGTTTCTACTTTGAAACTAAATGGTGAATAGAAATGCCATTAAACTTAAAATTTTAAGAGTTAAATGTATTAAAAAAAAAATCTTGGGTAAATTTTTAATATCATTTCTTTTTTTAATTGAAAAAAAAAACAACTAAATTTTATTTATCGAGAAATGTTGCGATAATATCGATATCAATATTGCCCAATATCATATCGAAATAAAGGATTCAATATATATAGATATATTTTTTAATATAAATAAATTTAATATTTGAAAATAATAATATTTAATATTTTATTAAATAATCTATAATTTAGTATAATTTCATATTAAAATATACTAATATTTTTAAACCATTCAAATATAAACCTTTAAGTATCGGAATTTATTATAAAATGGAGTAACAATACTTTAAAAGAAAACAGCTCATATCGTTGGGCTTTGCAAACTTACCAAATACATTTTTGTCAACTTTTACTTAATTATTTTATTGTTCTTAGGCCTTAAGACTTCTCAAAACAAGTCTTATTTTGCAATTTTGACATTATTTATCGATAAATACAGTAAATGAAATGAAAAACAAGTGTAGAATTTTCTGATTTCACAAAGTTAAAATTCATCAAAGTTCTTAGTAATTTCAGTTTATGAAAAATCACTTAACAATTGTTTTGCAATAAACCAACCGACCATATATATTTTAAATTTTATTTTGATATTTTATTTAAATGATATCAATATTTTTGATTTGATATTAATATCGATAAGATATGTTGTTAACTTGCCTGATATCACAGCAACACTACATTCACCACATTACTAACAGAAAATAGCTTGTAGATTTACAACCAACAGTACAGCTGATTTTAAAACTTACTTATAAGAAATTTTTAATAATTGTCTACAAAATTATGAAAATAAGCCATTTCACATTTTTTAAAAACATAAATTAAAAGAATATTCCAATTACATCTTACCAGAGAGAGAATCACTTTATTATCATAAAAGGGTGCAATTACATTGGGTTGCTTTAAACACAGCATACTTATTAATCGCTACAGACAATTTTCCAAAACTAATATACAATTATATAGTATTAACGATAGTATGAGCATAGTATACATTTTTTTTTCCTATATATATATATATATATATATATATATATATATATATATATATATATGTATATACTTTTTTTTAATTTTTACTATTTCTTTCATTCATTTATTAGCATTATATATCCCTTTCTCTTCCTTCTCTTCCCATATACATTTTTCTCATTCCCTAGGTTCTCTCCTCTCTCTTCCTAACCTAATTCATAAAATGCATACAAATACATAAAGTGCAGTGGATGTGGTCAATAAATTATTAATTTTAATGAATTTTTTTAATTGTTTCAAGTGACTTCAGCAGTTGTATTTTGCAAAGGACTGGTGCTATATATTATTAGTTACTTAAAATCGATAACGGATAACAAAGAGAGACCAATTTATTTTTCACACTACATAGACAAAGAGAAATAGAATAAATGAACACTATTCTTATATGGAACCATGCAAATTATTAAAAATAAAAGGATAAAACAAGAATGAGTCAAAAAAGAATTATTTTTCTCTTTTCTCTCCTTTAGCTTAACTTTTCCATTAAACACGATAACACTAATCTTATAAAATTTACCTCAACATTATCAGCTGAATTGCACTGTGTTTGGTCTGCTTCAGCCAGTTCAGCTTCCACCTGATTACATATGAAGTGTTAATTTTTTTTTAACCAAATATATTTAATACAAAAACAAATATTTCACTGTTGTTTGTTGGTATAATTTGATTATAGGTAACAATATTTTTTTAAAGAGCAAGATAATATTATAATTCATATCGAGTAAACAAAGAAACTTTATAAAGAAAAAAAAAATGAAAGTATATTAACTCATAAACAAGAAACTCAATGAATTTTAGGATAGTAAAGGCCCCACATACCTGAGGCAGAAATCATATCTAATTAAATTTGATAGGAATTAATTAGTTTTATCAAAAGTCTAATTTTATTTTTGTTATTGAGAATTAAAGTCATTGTGTGTCAAGACATGTCCTAGTGAAATTATTTTATTTAATTTGTGAAATACATTCACGAATTTCCCAATGAAACTTAAAAATAGTGTGATACATTCAATAATAAACACAACGAATATTAATATTAACATAAATAAACCATAAATTCAATGATGGTCGGTTAACAGTAATATCTAGATAGGATATGATTTCATTTTAACAGCAAGAGTGGAGGACTCAGATACCAAACAATAAGAGCCAAACTTTTTTCAACTTTCAGGAAATCATTGTAAATATGTCGCCAAACCGTGCAATATAAATATATTTGCAGTTGTGCCCACAATTTTTTTGTTTTCATAGAGAATACAGTGTAGTTTAAATTTAAATATGAATATACATTTAATAAAATTTTATTGGAATCAGGAAAGACCTTTTTTTTTACAATCAAATATATCATTATTATACACATATTATGAAAAACAAAATAAATACAAGAACAATTTGTCTTTTAAGAGATGAAGAATGTATTTCTTCCCTGGGGACTATCTCTGCCTTACAAAACCTAACAGTGCATCCCCTCGCATCTTCAAATGGTTAAAATTACCAGTCAATAATGTTGCCCTACTGAATTAGACGACAGCATAATTTGACAGCTATCAACAAAGAATGGGAATTAAATATAAAAAAAAATTACATTAAAGTTGATTACCTATTACTCTTAGACCAGAAACAATAACAGGACTAATTTTAAAACTAGTCCAGCCTAATTAGTTTTCAGATAAAAACTTGAAATAAACTCTCATCATAAGATTAGCTGAAACGTAAACTTTACGAAAGTTTTGCAGAATAGAAATCGGATAAATATGGTGCTTGTCTATTAGGCAGCCCAATAAACCAAGACATAAAATATTAATTGTACTTGCCCAAAAGAAGAAGAGTTTAACAACTTTAAAATCAACGTACACTAGGAGCTTTTGGCTGCTGAGGAGGAGGAGCGAGAGATATACCTCCAACGGCACCTTCTTCTTCTTCTTGTTCAAGTCCATTATCATTCATATCCTTGAAAGAAAAAATAAAATTATAAATAAATAACTTTTTTTAATGGTCATGTCAATTGTTAGTTTATTAATATATAAGATAACATACATTCATGCTTGCACCTGCCTGGTGGCCAGGGTTAACCAGAACTTGAGCAATTGTGCAAAGGATGTTACCAGCAGCTGGTCTCATTCTAGAAAAAAATTAAAATTATTTTTTACCAAAAACAATTCTTGGTATCCACATACATACATAAGGAAAACTCAAATGAAATTCGAAATGATAGCCATATCCATCACCATTTTTGTAACAGTGCACAAGTTAAAAGTTAAAGAGAGAAAAATTAAGAACCAAAATATATTCAAAGATGATTATGATATAATGCTGGATAAAGGTTAAGAAAAGATTTATCTATTAGGTCTCTTAAAGAGCACACTTTCCAAAAATATCAATTTTTTTTACCAGAATAAAGATTAAAGTTTTTTTTTTCCCTGTAAAAATGAGGGTTCCACCAATAATAAGCATAAACTTGACTAAATTTTATGAATGCCAAAAGTAAGCAGACAAGTCCTTCATAGTCAAAATGGAAGAGAATAAGGAAAGATACTGGAAAATTATGGCTATTCTGGGAAACGAAACATAAATATTGGAAGCAGTTTTGAGGAATAAGATTGATTTCAAAAACATTATTACTCCATGTTAAATATTAATCAAGGGTAAATTCAGGTTTTTTAAAAATAGTGTTTTGGAAATAAATAGGGATTGTGAGGTCTCGTATAGTGTGTGACTGATAATGTTAATTTACTATTCTTCTCATCGTTTTTTATTTTGTTTAGCCATAAAAGATTAAGGTTGTACCACATTGGATGGAATGCTTTTAAGAAAATCTTTGAAAATATTTGTACATTCCGCGACAAAAGAAGTATTAGTGAATAACGACAAGCAAACTATAATTAAATACCTGGTTCCCTTAAATTTAGAAAGAGCAGCAAGAAGAGCTGTTTCCATGTTGCCATCGAGAGCTAGCGTTCTGCATAAGTAACCAACTATTTCTGATATCACATCACTAGTGCAAATTTCACTTTCTTGTCTCTCGATTAATCTTGAAACATCTTCTAAAACACTTTCTCTTTTTCTTCGACAATCCACCTGAAAAAATAAAGGAATAATGTTTTTAAATTATTCTATATAAGAAGGATGAATCTGGTTTCTTTTTAGTTTCTTTTAGGTTTAATTTGGAATAACAAATATGAGAGTGTAATAAAGTATAAATTTATAATTATATGTCAAATTTATGAACTATAAAAAAAGAAACATAAACACCAAATAAATAAATGATTGTGTTATTAATAGGAAAATCCAAATTATAAAGGAATGAGTCTCTAACATACAGATGCATAGTTAACTTGCCAACGTTTTGCCTATTCAAGCATCATCAGGACAGAAAAAACAAGATCACATAAATGGAGAAAAAAAACGAAATGAAAAAGACATAAAATATTGCTATTGTCATTTCACAAAGCCATCCAAATACTTACTCTTTATCTCACTTCTTTACGTCAAATACATACTCTAGAGATGCCAATGTTTATTTTTATTTTTGTTTTTTCTTTCTGCATATATGTGATCTTGTTTTACTTTCACTTACCTATATATGAAATATACAGTAAAGTAAAGTATTGTGATCATGAAAATTTTTGAATCTCAGCATTCAACAGAAATATAAGTTTTGAGGTCGCCCGAGTCCAAATAATCAAGTCTCACAAAATGGTCTGTGTATGTGTGTTTTAACAATCTAGCTCAAAAACGGAAAGTGGAATTGCATATTTAAGGTTTTTTTTATGCCTGAGATGATACAGCAACTGTTTTGACAAAATCAGGTCTCACCAGAAGTGACACTTAATACAATTGATTTAACACATTTTTACAATTTTCTCGGAAACGATTTTGATTAAATTCATTATTTCAGTGTAAATATACGCAGCTTTTAATATAATGTAGGTTTTATTCTCATTGATGTCCTCTAACAGGGCTTAAATGACTATTTTCAATATTAGCGTCATTTAAAGTACCTTTAATTTTCTTTATTTGAAATAATTGACCATTTCACATTGATCTATAATATAACAAATAGTAAATATGAAAAAGTTTGATAATTAAATAAAGGAGAAATAGGAGATCATAATGGAGAATAGTTGTAATGAAGCAACCAAAGGAATACATGCACACTCAAACTCGCTCAAAAGATTAACAGTCTTCCAAACGTAACATCAGCTTAATATAATACGGACTTCAACAATATTATGCACATATACATATTTATTTTACAAAAATTCCATTGTTGGTATTATTTAATATTTAATTGTATAGAATACAGCGATATAAAAATCAAAATTCCCTTTGTCTGAAAATAATTATTTGTACTAAGAAAAGGATGGTAAGTGAAAGTTGTGTGGTGCATGCACCTCACAAGATTTTTTTAAATCGTTATGATACCTGAATTGGCGACATGTTGGCAGATTAACTATTCAATTGTTCAATGTTAAAGACCAAAAAGTTAAATATGCAACCAAATTATAGAAAAATAAAGCATTTACAATAATAGGAAAAGGTAAACTTGACATACTAAAAAGATAAAGGAATCATAAATCAGCAAAGATTATGTTCTGATGTCCTGCAAAATATTGAAAGTTTTACAGATAGGATTAACATCTAATCTGATAATGCAATTGATTAGTAAATTATTCTGGGGCCAAAATCAAATTTATCTAAGTTTTATTTCTTAAAATAAATAATAAAAATTAGTACCGTCAACACATGTATTAGAAATCATTGAAGTTCAACAGTATTTATGGCCAAAAACCTGAATGTGGAATCCAGGAAGCCCCCCAAATTCCTAACGATATTGTTATTTACTCATTAGAAATATCCTACTTAAGAGATATTTAGTTTTAAGATTCTACTATCAGTTGCAAGTAATTACAAAGAGAAATAAAATTGTCCGAACAATCGGAACACACCTAAAGAAATATTGACATAGCCAGAACTAAGAATATTTTGGAGAATTATTTTGGATATGTTTATTGAGATATATTAGCACACTCTCCTACAGTTTAAACCCGTGGTCCACTCCCAGAAAACAAGATCCCGTGTTTCCGGCCTTTATATCCCTTCCCATAGAACTAAGACGTTTGAATATTCCTTTATTGCCCGATCCACTGCCTTCTGGAATTCCTGGCCTTCTGAAATCCGCCATGCCTCTTCCTTGTCCTCATTTAAATATCATCTTTACCAATTCCTTCTCACATCCCAAAATGACGTTATACAATAAAATAAATATTGGGAAACAGATTTTGACTGAGGTTAATGGTTGTAAAAATTGATAGAGTTTTTAATTTTAAAATCAACCCATGTTTATTTTATTTTGTTCTCTTTTTATTTAAATAATTTTTTTTTTTCTTTCCAAAATTGTGTTATTTTTACTTGTTTTAATTTAATTTTACTGAAGATACTATATATTCTTTAACATTGACTAATGTAATTTTTGGCCAGATGTAGTTTTAATTTTTTGTTCATATCTGTTATTCATAAGGGAAATGGTCCCAGAATGAAGTTTACTTTCTATCTATCTATCTATCTATTATGATGCATATGAATCAATTCATAATGGAACCAATAATACTGAAATCTAATGCCCAAATAGAATCAAACTAAAGCAGACAAACATGTTATCTGTTGCCTATAGATTGTCATAGGCACACTTGAGTAATCAAAATAGACGAAAATGATAAAAATAATAAATATTTGGATCAGAATTGTAGTGATTTCAAACAGGGAAGGTAGGACATATTGACTCCTCAAATCCAAATGGTGAGGTACATCAATAAGAACCCTCAACCTGCCTTCAAATATCCGTTCAATAATCATCATCTCCAAATAGAGTAATTACAGTGACATAATTAATAAATCCCTATCTCATAATTTATTTATTGATTACATCTTCATTAGCAAGTTAGATATAAATTTGACAATTAAAATAAAAATAAAAATACGTTTTAGAATCCCCCATACCGTTCACTATAAATTAATATATAAAAGAGATTATATTTTTAATCAAATCATTTATCTGTTTAGGATCTGGTGCAGTTTTTACCCGACTTTGTTTATGTTCATTCAAGTTAAAAAAATAACTCATCCATTTTATTTTAGTCTATTTTTAATTTTTATACAACAGCAGAAAAAAAGAGAAAGAAGTCGATAAAGCAGAATAAAAGAGATAGAAGACATGAAGCAGATAAATAGAAGATATGATACAGATGTAAGGTAATAGGTTAAGCTTAGAACTGCTTAATCCTATGGAGCACTCTTATATAGATAGATAGATAGAAAAAACAACTTTATTCTGGGACTAAGTTCCTTCAGAATAACAATAATGTACAAAATAATAGAATATTACTGGCCTAAACGTTTGAAACAATAAATAAAATTGATAAAATAAAATAAAAAGTAAAGAAAACCTTAGGTGCACAAGCTATATACAATACAGATAAGACTATGTACAGAGCATTTAAAATTATGAACAAAGCAATTAAAACTATGAACGAATCACTTGAACTATGAACAAAATTATATATAAGGGTTGAACAACATAAACATACCCTTTGAGAAATGAAGAACGAAAAAGAGATACAATGAGTTCATTTCATAAAATAAAAACTTTACTTGAATATAAATATAAAAATAAACAGTTAATTATAATTGAATAAAAAAAAAAAAAAAATGTATGTATTGAAATTCCTATGTCGATAGTAGGAAATGCATGTACTATCTCTTGCCAAGTATTATGATTATATGATTGCTACTCAATACATATATAATATTAATAGTTAGCTGGTATCTGACTGTTTTTGGAATAGGAGGTTTTTGAATGTGTATAGGGAAGGGGCATGTTGAATTTTGATCGGGAGGGAATTCCAAAAGTTGACTGAGCGGGCTATAAAGGAATTTTGAAATGAGACAGATCTATGAGAAGGGATGTACAGGTCAGAGGGTCGGGATCTTGTAGTGAGGGAATGGATTGAGGACTTAAATTGGAGAAGGTTGTAGGCATAAGAAGGACGATGATCGGTAATGATTTGATAAAGGAAAGTGCCCAGGAAATATTGTCTTCTTAAGGAGGGGAAGAGCCACCCTAACTCAGTGTAGTGGTGGAAGACACGGGAGCGTCTCGGGGTCCCAATTACAAATCTTACGAAGCTATTCATAAGTCTTTTGAGTCTATCACAGAGTTCCACCGAGAGATCATCGTACACCACACAGCTGTAGTCAAAGTGGGGAAAGATGAGAGAGGAAACTAGGAGTCTACGGGTATTTTGGGGTAGAAGATGGCGGAAGTGATGGAATAGTTTGAGGGTAGAAATTGCACGGTGGGATATATGAGAGATATGGTGATTCCAGGAAAGGGTTTGATCTATGAGAAAGCCTAAATTTTTAACAAAGGGATAGAAGGTGATGGGGTGGTTGTTTAGATAGAGTGAGGGAAAGTTGGTATGGAATCTAAGGAGGGGCTTGGAACCAATGAGAATGGCCTGAGTTTTGGCAGCATTTAGCCTTAATCCATTTAAGTTGGCCTAGGCAATAATTCCATCTAAATCCTAGACGTAGAATATAGAAATTAAGGTGGAGGTAGACCTTAATTAAAAATATACTTCCTATTATTATATGCATTATAGTTTAGAATAAGTTAATATTAAACATTTAATCGTTAATCATATTGATTATCCACTAGTAGCAGTTAAAGAAAAGTCACTATAGTAAAAAGTATTCATTGGAAACCGAAGTTTCAATATGCATTGCAGGTCTTTGACAAGATATCAACGAGAAAGATACAAAGTAGATGAAATTATTGTAGGAGGATATTGGAGATTTATTAATTGATCAAATAGGTAATGAGAGGAAATATATGGTCTGTATACAGGCAAGAAAGGAATCTCAGACAAAGAATTACAAATATATCAATAAAGTAATAAATGACGAACAATAGTAGTAATAACAAATATAATAATGAATAGTGAATAAAAATATAATGTAAAATATGTAAAATATAGAACTATTCAAAAAATATAAAATAATGTCATATAGAAGTAAAAAAAAATTAATAGAAATATAAATATAAAACAGAATAAAAGACAATTTAAAAACATCATGAAATAAGAAGAAAAAAAAATGAAATTTATTAATGTTAAAGATTCAATGGAAACTCAAGATCTGATTTTAACCCTTATCAGTCACCTTTCACATGACAACACAAAAATATTACTCTTACAATACTGAAATATTTTTACATTTACTAGAACCAGCTAGAACCTAGTAAGAATCACGTATAAAATGCTAGCGACCAGTTACAAATGAAAAAAGTGAAGGAAACAAGTGGAGTATTCTTAAGAACATAATTTAACATTGGCCATGAACTCAATATCTTAAGTTATAACAAAGAAAATCATCGTCATAGCCTAACAGAAAGACCTTAGGTAAAAATTTGTGATAGGTATAATTGTATCTTGTTAAAAAAGTTATATTTCAGTGAGTAGCAAGTGCTTATAGAATGTTAAGTTGGTGTGTGTAGATAACTTCAAGCATTTAAAAATTAAACTTACATGATGATTTCTAGCTTCTTCCATTCTGCTAGCCATGTTAGGATAAGAGTGAATTCCATGATCCAATAATTCAAATTCATTTTCAAATCCAACAGGGTTTCCCTCTTCGTAAGGGCTCTGTTAACATTAAATACAAAAAAGAATTTTACCCTCCTCCATCTTTGAAAAATATAAAATTATCATTTTAATAAATTTTATCAGAAAAAATAAATAAAGAGATTATTCACAAATACTCAAAGCAATTGTATCTGCTATAAAACCATACTTAATTCAACTGACTATTACGTCAGTTTAATGACCAACGAGTTTTAATTTTTGTTTCTTCACAGCAATTATAGTTATTTCTAAGCTGATAGGGTCAGCCGAAATAATAAACTATGAAAGTTGTTAAATACTAGCTGTGCTCCACAGTTTCATGAGTACTAAATTTGAATTACACATGACTGTTTCATACATATGATGAGAATATGATAAAATGAATTTATAATGAACAGAATAACATCCCAAAATTTAGATATAATAAAAAAGTCCGTTTTCATTGGCTAAAAAATATCTGTATTACAAAGTCTAAAATTTTTCGTATGAGAATAAAATCTCTGGAAGAAATCGTTTTCGGAAATTCAGTAATCCCTCAACATAGACAGGTTTGATTTTCACGGCTTTTTTAATGAGTGAATATTAAAATGCAAAAGGAATATTTTATTCAATCACGGGTCAGTATTTTTAGCTCAAATTGTTTCAAAACACTCATGAAATATCGCCTAATAATCTGAGCCATAAAAGTTAAAAATCGATCCAGCCTTTCTCTCAAAAAATCATTACATAGCTTTTAGCGAACAACCCAAACACTAATTCTCATTTCGCTTCACTTAGTCAAATAATAAGATTCATTTCTTCTTATTTTATAAGTATAAACTGTTTTTGTTTTTTTGGAACTTTATATAGATATAGATAACGTGGGAAAAAGTATTTTCTTAAGTTAGCTCCAATATGCTTAACATTTTGTTCCTGCACTTTATTTAAAGTAATTAAAAACGTTACCTTTATGGGAAACTGCAACCGTAATTACTTATAATCAATTGATGTTTATGCATACTGCTCTGTTAAGGACCATAGTGTGATATTATAAAGCCTTTCTAAATAAACAGTCTATCTAATTGTTAACGCCGCATACTTGCAGATCTATATTTTTTTCTCTCACCATATTTCTCTTTTAAATGATAATGAAGAAAATGTTTATTTATTTTTTTTTGTAAAATTGAGGGACAATTGTCTCAGAAATATATTTGTGTTTGTATATCTGCCTTCGTTTGCGATGTATTATCGCTCATTTGTATACACACCAGCCCGGCAGTAATACCCAGTCTTAGGGATTAAGACACAAATAATGCCATAATACTGTCGGGAGGCAGTCTGGAGTGGGCCTTCGTTATTGGGTCCACGTAGTGGACAATTTCTCTCCCCATCTCACCAGCCGCTCCAGTTAACTCAAACCCCACCGGCCTAGTATAAGTGCCTTGTTGTTGTTTTTTTTTTCGGAAGTCTGGAGACAGCTCTTGTCGACATTAGACCCATGTAGTGGAAGTCTACCCCCACCAATCTCACCAAGCTCCAGGCCGTCTAATCTCGCAACACACCACCAGCGCCATTTTTGAAGATCAGCTGTAGGGCGCAGCTGAGTACTCGATACATATCGATACGACCCCACCATCGATTACTCGACAGCTGGAGATCGGAAGGTAACAGGTTGGAGGCAGAACCTCCAACTTGGCTTGTGTTTATTATTCTCACCAAGACATTTGAACATTTAGTTAACTGGTTTCTTCCCTAAATTTGTTTCATTCTTTTGGAAAATTCTCTTGTTTTATTTACAATTTTAGAAATTGATTTTTTTCTTTATTGATAATGGTTAATTTCGTTTATTTTCTCTGGATGTTGTATTTGTGTTTTATTTTTCTCGTAGCTTTTAAGTATTGTTTATCTCGACTTTTATATCAATTTAAATCTCTTTTTCTTTCTCAATAAATTGTAAACATTCAAAAGGGGATTTTTTTTATTTTCCATTTTT